>VZRX01020672.1:23231-45217 GCA_013398075.1 Notiomystis cincta
AAGATGCAAAGCCAGAGTCAATTAAACTCATCTCCTTAAGAAATCAGAGTCCTATAGCTATTTTGTGAATTAAATTCACTGCAAGGTGTAGATAAAAATAATTTTTAAAGAAGTAAGCATATAATTTCCTCCAGACTTCTAAAATGGACTCTGCTTAGGCTACATGTAGAAAAATTGAACAGACTTCTTGGTAATTTTTCTTGTGTTCCAGAAAGGTAATGATAAATCGTCTCCTTCATGCCCTTCATCTAGTTGGTTTTGGGGCCCTTCCTACCATGATACTGGACGACCAAAATGAGTGACATAGCCGTGGTTGCTGTCCCAAAACCTGATTCTGCAAATGCACAATGAAAAGTTTTGCCTACTGAATGTTCTACTCCGAGGATCTGGGCTCAGAGTGGTATTTCCGAGATTTTTTTTCTTCCCTCTCATGATGGATTTTAACAACTGCCTCAGTTCTTATTTCAGAGTTGACTGCTCACTGTATTGTCTCAAGGCAGAAAATTCAGTAAAAAATAAATAGATACTATCTGTGAATGTGTTCAAATACAACTTCCTTACTTTTGTTTCAGTCCTGTGTCAAGAATGTGTATTTGCAAACTGTCTTTCTCATAATTTGTGAGAAAGGGTAGCTAAGCTGGAAAAACCCAGGGGGAGGATATGAGGTATAGCAGGTCTCTTTATCTTATCCAGCTTTTCTCTCAGAGCTAAATGCCCCTCTTGTGAGCAAGAACAACTCCCAGCAGCTTCTGGGGTGTGGAGGAGAAAGATATGTTGGCTGCCACTGTAAGGCCCCAACCAACTCGCTCAGTGAGACTTCTGAAAGAGTTTATAATGGTTCCAGTACTCTGGGTTAGACACAGGAGAAATACCGATCAGATATTCTCAAGTGGTCAAAACAGCACAAAAGTTTACTGGCAAACTGTAGAAAAATCAGAAAAGTTTGGTTCAAAGACTTAGTAGAACATCTGATCAATATAAAACACTTCTCACAGTATTAATTTAGCCCATCCAGCTTAACATGGAATGGGTTTAAAGTCTGCTGAATTACTCAAAAGGTTCCAAGAAGAGCGGATTAGAAGAAGGAGCAAAAGACAGAAAAGATACAGAAAAGCACATATAGCTACCAACTCCTGGGTTCCAGCAGTGTTCAGATAGAAACTCCAAGAGGAAATTAGAGTCAAGACATGCTGTACTCATGCTCAGCCTTAAAAAACCCTGGGCCTTCATGGGCCCTTCCCCCAGGTGGGACTTTGGTCATTTGGCCACTCAGGAGCTGGGTTAGGCGAAGTGGAGCCCTGTCCCTGGTGTGCCAATGCAGGGCTGGAATAGAGGCTGGAGGGTTTGGGGGCAAGGCTCTGCCTCATCAGGGCAAAGCATGAGCTGCTTACTCTTGCACACACAGGCATTCCTAAATGGCTCGAGACATCAGTCCTTCCAGTCTCCAACAGGCATGTGCTGCATTTCACAGCCAGGGCTTGATAGGGGGCAGAAAGCCAATTTTTTTTCTTAATCTTGCTGAGAAAATGCCAAGCAGTGCATCGAAAATGAGCTTGCATCTCTAAGGGGCTCAGCCAGCTTGGTGTTTTCATGCTGAAGTTCTCAAACATCTGCTCAGGAAGTATTACAAGGCTGGAAAAAAAAGTCCTGGAGTCCCAGAATGGGTGGCCAGTAGCTTTTAATTAATTTAAGTGACTTGACTTGGGGGAAAGCTCATGTGGAGTCTTGGAGGCGGCTGATGAGAAAAAAAATGGGCGTGGAACTTATCAGTTATGGTCTAGAGAGAAGGAGGAAGGTGTCTGGGGCCAGGATCTGATGTGAACTTCCTTCTGGGGTGATGTGGGTTTGGAGAACTGTGCCAGATTGTGAAGCAACTGAGCTGTGCAGGTCTCTTGGGGAGCTGTGTGTTGTAGGCAGGAGCCAAATCTGATCTGGAGAGGCTGTGCTGACCCAGAGCTAGTAAATCCTTGGTACAAGCTGAATGTCTTTGCACTGTGCTCTCTAATAACAGCAAGATATTATCCAGGTGTCTGTTGTGGAAAGAATGTCAGATTCCTCCTGCACCCTCAAGCCTGTTGGTTACAGCAAGTTCTGGATAAATGGCTGATAGTGATGTGGAACTGGCATCCATGCAGCTGGCATTTAATATAAGACATGCAGGAGCTGGGTGTTCCCATCCTAGACGTGAAATATTAGAGCTAGGACAAAAAAATAGCTCTAAAATAGCCTTTTTCCTCAAATCATGCCAAAGCTAAGATGAAAAATGGTAATGTGGTGTAATGTGTAATTTAATCTCAAGATTAAATTGATGGCAGTGATGTCCAAAGTCTTAAAAGGTGTTCACACTGTGCACTTTTCTGTCTCGGTGAACAGAAGAGTCTCCCAACAGGTCTGTTCTGCAGCTTAATTTTTATGCTGTTGCAAAGCTGATTGGGCAGGTGAGTGTTCCCAGCTGTGCTGCAGGTGCTGCCCACCCCTGCTGCAGAGAATTTGGCTGTAGGTGAGCACAGACGTTGTTTGACAGGATTGCAGGTGCTGGAGTTGGGACCTGAACACCCACTCAGGTGAGTGTGGCAGGACAGACTGTTCTGGGTGGAAAGGAGCCCCTGATGGCATCCTCTGAGGAAGTGCTCTGCAAACCAAAACCAAGTCAAGCTCTTTTTTCAACCAGGTAATTATGTACAGTAATAATTATAACATGCAATTAGGTGCAATTAGGTTTATAGTGTATGTACTGTATAAGACACTGGGAGTGTAACAGTAGCCATGTTAGCACAGGAGAAGGAGAAGTTGGCTTTTACCCAAACCTACTTATTTTACAAAATGCCATCACTATCTGGTGGTAGCTCTTCATTGTTACTATCTCAGTTCTCTAAAATGACTGTTAACGGCCCAGACAATGTCCCCAACTTGCTTGTCCTGAGACCTCAGGTTCAGTCCTCACCCCAGCAAGCTGTATGTATTTGGATGGACTCAAATTGAAGCAAACAGCAGCCCCAGAGGGTGAAGCCTGAGCACTTGCTGCAGGCAGGAGCTGTGCCACTTGCTGTGGTCATCACCAGCATTGTGCAGTAGACTGACTTATGCTCAGATAACGTGTAAATTGTATCTGAGTCTTTTTCCTGCTTGGGGGCTCTAGCACTGGAGGTCAGAGCAAACCTGAGTGTTGCCAGAGCTGGGCAAGTGCTGTGGTCCAGGCTCTGGTGCTCCAGCATTGCAGCTGGATTCTGTAAGGTTTCTCTGCCTGGGCTGCAGCCACCTAACTGGGGCTTCCAGGGGCTTCTGCCAGCATTACATTTGGACTTCTCTGGTAACAGAAATTACCAGGTTTGGGGGAAGATCGGGCTGTTGGGGTGTAAGGAAGAGGTCAGTCAGGACAGTATCTTAGGGTGAAGTTGAGGTTTGCAAAGAAGCCAGGCTAAAAGGATTTTTTTCATCTTGTCAGCTCAGCATGAGTCTGAGGCCCACCACCTGTGTGTGTGACCATCAGAGCAGATGCTGAGCATGAACACAGGCTGTGGGCTGGTATGGAGAGGAAAGGCTACTCCCAGCACCTGGGAGCACAAGCAAGGTTGCTTTGAGGCCCTCCATACTGAAAAACCTTACAAGGCTCCGCCTGGTTTGGAACATGTGCCAGCCACAAAGGGTGATCTTTGTCCTTTCTGTTCTCTGGCAGGAACCTCAAGTGTGGCCAGAGCCTGGAGTGCGACGTTTGATGAAATCATAGGGCAGCACATTGAAAAGTTTTGTAAAAAATACATGACGATGGATGCTCCTGGAGTGCTAGCAAAATACCCAGACATCTTTGCTGTGGTGATAATCATCATCCTAACAGGTGAGGCACTGGAGGGGTTTGTGGGTCTTGCACCTCCTTCTGTAATCTTATTGTATGCTTTTGGAATGAGTATGAAGTCCTGATTTATTTTGGACAACATATTAAAGACTCTTTCTTTGCTAAAGATGTTGGATTGACCTATATAGCTGCTGTGGAGTTAGCACAGGGCATAGCCTGTTTACAAGGTTTTTAATTAGAGGGGAGCATTCTCGATATTTTTTGAGCCACTTTTAAAACCTTCAATCAAATTTTATATAAGGAGGAAAAGAAAAGGTGACTTGTTATCTTCAATCAGGTATGGAAGTTTAATCCTTCCCTCCACAAATCCTATTACACAAGAATTTCATGCAGTTGGTCTATCAACCTTATTCCCCCTTTGATAATCTGCCAAATTTTGATGCCTTGAGCCAGGAAAGTGAGGGGAAAAAAAGAAAGAGGACTTAGTTATGGTCTCATGTACTACTGTTTTGTTTCGTTTGTTTTTTTTTTTTTTTTAAATATACGTGGGCTTCAATTTGCAGAAGTGAATACAAGACTCCAGAGAAATAAATGTGTCATTGACAGCGCCTCTTTTTTTTTTCTTTTTCCTAAAAATGTGCCAAGGAAAAGTATTGACAACTCGCAAGATCAAAATTCTTCTTAATGTTTACCTCTGCTTCAACTAGATCTTGCAAAACATTACCAAGTTTAGGCAAATTTGAAAAATTAGGCTTCTGTACTCCTCTGTGGTTTCCAGCATGCAAAAGCTGCAGTGTCATGCTAGCAAGGTTATCCTGACATTTCCCACTCTGATCAGAATGGCCTTCTCAGCAGTGTGAGCTGTACTGACGGGGATGGGCCTTATAAACAAGGGATGCTTTGGCATTTATGTTTGCATTTGGGTCTAGGACTGTATCTGGGGCTGCTGAAATCAATAGCAGCCCTCTGTTTTAAGGATTACATCTGAATGGGAAAGAAGATTTTCCTCTTTGTTCATTTGTATGTAATAGGAATTGCTCTCATTTCAAATCAGAATCTGGTCTTTCACCTCAAATACAATTTACAAAATTTAGATCTCCTTACTTTAGCACTGCTGGTGTGTAAAATTATAAATGTTACTTTATAATAAGGTGGCTTTATGCTCTTGCATGAAGTAAATTCCATGGATTTTAACCATTCTTTCCTAGAAAAAAGCTACTGAATGAGTAGCTTTAGTCCCAAATATAATCACCACGAGTTTATTTCTTCTTGCACTGTCTTGAGCTTCAGATTTCTAGAAGGTACCTTACAAGTTTTTGTGGGTTGGTATGTAGTCTTATCAAACATTCCTCTGATATGGCTGTCTCAGCTTATTTTGTATTTTAAAAGAAGGAAAGATGAGTACACAGGATGGTCCTCTCACCCTAAAGTCCCTTGGAATAGCTGCGAAAGAACACTGTGTTGTGCTTCTCTTCTCCCTCAGGCCTGTATGAAGTTTTTTTACTTCTCCTTCAGCCTTAGATTTGGATTAAGGTTTCAGTTCTTAAAAATCAGGCACCTGCCTTAACCACCAAAGGAAGTTAAGAGAGCTTGTTGACCTGAGAAGCCAAGCTGTGCCTCAGTGAGATTCTGTTTGCCAAGGCCTGTAGCCATGCTCTTTTTCAGATAGATCTTAAGACCAAGCTGAAATGCTGCTCTCACTGAACTCACTGGCAAAGTTCTTGCTGATTTAAATGGTAGCAGGATTCCCAAGATGCCACCTTTATTCTTTGTCTTCAGCACTAGAAGTAGCTATTAGAAGTAGAATCCTCCTGGATCTGGTCCCTGCTCATATTTCCCGTTATTTCTGAGGAAAGTTGAGTGTTGTTTATAACTTCTACATTTGGTCAAGACCTCTAAGACAACGCTCCTTTGTGAAGAACCACCTGATGTACTTTCTTCAAGTCTGTGTATGGAGTTTGAGGCTGTGGGAGTAGTTTAGGTGTGTTAGCAAAGCACTTTACCAGGGACATGGTCCACATGGGCGTGCTGGGTGGGAAGGTGTGTCATTCTGCGGCAGTAATGTCTGAACTGGAGTCCTCATCCTACTTCTGGATGAGTTAATCCTGAGCTATTGGCTTTGTGAAGAAACAAGGTGTGATAATTTGGGCAGAGCACAGCATGAAAGCAGTTGAACTACATCTGTGAGTCCCCAGCACCTTCTGTTAGTGGTGAGATACCTGATCTATGCCATTTTTTTTCCCCAGGGCTTTTAGCTTTTGGTGTGAAAGAATCTGCCCTGGTGAACAAAGTGTTCACCTGCATCAATGTCCTTGTCCTTGGCTTTGTCGTGATCTCCGGCTTCGTGAAAGGATCTGTTAAAAACTGGAATCTGACTGAACAGGACATTTACAACACCAGCCATAGCATTTCCAAAGACAAGTAGGTTGGATGTTTTCTTTCCATCTCAGAAGCTGGTGCATTTTCAACAGCAAGTTTAAATGGGGGGTTGTGGACTGAGTTAAAAAACCAGTGAATGGGATGGCTGCCTCCTTTGCCAGATACCTTGGCAGCAAAGTGGTCTTCAGTGTGTTTTTGCTGGAAGCAGGCAGTGCTGATGGGCTGAAAGTGCTAGGAGTTGGCTGTGTCGTTGTGGGCCCTGCTGCAGCACAGACTATTTCTAGCCTTATGACCAATATAGCATCCAAAGGTGAGAGAAAAGAGCTCTTCAGACAGTGTCCTACTCAAAGCTACACCAGGCTGGCCCTGGTGCCTTTATGAAGCCATGTCCAAGTATAGCTGTGTACTTTCTTTGAATGCTTGGACAATATCCTTGGGGCATTGTTACACCTTATAGAGACCTTGTCCCAAATGCCTCAATAAAATGAAGGCAAGTTGCAGATTATTTTAATGCATTGCTGCAAGCATATCATAAATCTGTTTTTAATGACATTTTGCTACTTGGCCAAAATTCTATCATTCTACATGAGATCAAAATGAAGGAGCTTCCAAGGCTTACCAGTAAGACAAAGCTATTATTTTTACTTGAGACTGTACAACACAGAATAAGGGCCTTTAAATTATCTCCACATATATCAGATCAGTCTTGCCTTGCTACCTAAAGCCTTTATGATGGCCTGCAAGGAAGCACAGTTGGGCAAAATCTGATGAGATTCATAAATGTGTGGGTCAAATTTATCTTGTGTAAAAGCTGCTTCTTGAGCCTATTTTCAAAATTCAACCTGCTGCAAACAAATTGCTTCTATAGGACAGGTCCCCTCTCCTTCCCTGCTGCTATTGCCATGCAAAGAGCAATTAGTGCAAGAGTTTCACAGTATAAGTGCAACTCTTTGACCTGTGGGACTTACTATTTTTGTAAAATCTATCTGGGGGTTTATTTTATCATTATTTCCAGAGTAATCCACATTTGGGTTGTGCTATTTCTGTAGGCCAGTTTTCATCTAAGTCTCAGAAGAGCTTCTTATGAGAGAGTTCAGATGCTTATACATGAGAAGACTTGCATATTTGGGATTTACTTTAGTTCAACTGCCATAATTCATCTTTGCAAAGGCTATTCACTGAAAAAGTGGCCTAAGTCACTTGAATTGAAGGGTATGCTTTTTATATGTCACTCAACACAAGGCATGGTGATCTGGGGTTGCAATCCAGAATGCACTGGGATCAGTTTGTGTTTGTTGACTTAAATGAACTTTGGATAAAGCTCAGCAAAGCATTTGGTGTGTCAGGGATCCAGGCTTCACTTCTCTCTCACAGTTGCAAGCATGGATTGAGTGTGAGCTTGGTACAAGGAATTTGGAAGTTGAGAATGGAAGATGGAGTGGATTTTAAACAGTCATGGCACCCTGCATTCCTTGCTTATGTCTACTCACCTGCCCTTTATCTGAGTCCATCTGAAGTAAAAAGTGGATGGTTCACATGTTTCTCAGTCTTCAGCTTTTCCAAAAGCTTCTGTTTAAATGCATATGTATATCTACACACATGCAGTAATGTTAGGAGAGGATTTTTTAATATTCATGCTATTTTCTCCTTGTCTTAGCCAAGACATTTTTATCTGCCCCACAAAACAGGTGGTGGGAACAAATCACGAACCATTTTTATTCCATGCATTCATTCCCCAGGCTGTTGCAGGCCAGTCCAAAGCTCAGAAGTGGGTAGAGCTTAGCATTTTGCCTGGTATTTGTATGCTAGCATATGAAAGGGAGAGCCTGCTTCTTCAGACTTTGGCTTTGGATTTTGTTATGAGCTGTGTGAATAACTTTGTGACTCCCAGCTAGGCAGGATCACTTCTAACCCAGTGCCATGCCTTTCAGTCAAACACAGGAAGAAAAGCTCTACGGTGTTGGAGGGTTTATGCCCTATGGATGGAAAGGAGTCCTCTCAGGGGCAGCCACGTGTTTTTATGCTTTTGTGGGATTTGACTGTATTGCAACTACAGGTAAGAGGGAAGATGTCTTCATTCTGGTTATGAACCTGGCTGCTGGTAGATTGACTTTCAGTAATGTTGCAGAGCACAGATAATAGGGAATTCAGGACACCGCGTTTGTCGTCTCTGTGAACCTCAGCTCAAAACAGTCTTTTGGCTCAGCTGCTCCTAATAGTGAAAGTGCTGAATTTGTTCAAGTCCCTGAGTGCCTAAGTGCTAACTTCTAGCTGCTGTGGCACATGGATAAACCATATAACCCATGAGCTTCCTCCCTTCTTTGCCTGCAGGACCCAAGCTTGTGGATGGTCAGTGATGACACTAACCAGGTCAGACTCCACAGAAAGCATGTCCAGGTTTACCAGCTAGGTAACCTAGGGAAAGCCCAGGTTCAGATGCCTGGTATGAGTTTGAGCCTCTATCACCAGGTGATACTTTAATCAACAGGTTATTCTGGAACAGAGTTCTTCAGTGCCTTCAGCTGAAGAAGCACTGATGGCATGGAGTATTTTAAAGATCCAAAGAAAGAAGTCGTCTCTGGGGAGTAAACTGTGCCTCAGAATCAGGAGATTTTACGTGTGAGGTTAAGAGGTCTAATTTTCAGAGAGAAGCCATCAGCATAGTCATATTTCTTGAGACTGAGATGAATCTTAATTCCCTGAAGAAGGGATTATCTTTAATTGCACATTTGGCAAGAACAGTTGGAGCAGAGGGAGAAGGAAATCATCACAGACAGATAAAGCATTACTGCATCTTGTTCCCAGCAAGGAGTTTGAGAAGTGTTGGCTCCATTAGTCCAGCCATGCCTGGAGCCTCTCCTTGTAGGAGAAACATTCATCTGCTTTTCACTTGTAGGTGTATAGATCTGTGTTTTTCAGTTCATCCTGCTGAAATGCTGTACCTCAGGAGCTCTTGCCTTCAGAGCAGTTTTGTAGGACTAGGAAGGTGGGGATCTATTCTGCAATTGATCAGTGCTTGAATTTTGAGGAAAATTTTTTTTTACACATGTTTTTTCCTACTTGATTGTTGAAAATTTTCCATAAAAACTAGAGGAAGTCCTTTTGTTAAGAGGCATTTTCAAAGATCCATATGACTTTCAGGTACTCTGCCTTTCTCTGGAAATGGATATCCAAGGATTTTCTCTACACCTGCACAATAACTTCTTGTTCCATCATCTGTGATCATTGAGCTCTTCTTGGGTCTGCACCATCAGTAGGATAGAAGGAGTATAGGAGGATGATCTATTTTGGGGAAAGGACTGTTTTTAATCCAGATTGTTTCTGTGCCTGTGTTTACAAGGCTTCCATGGATGTGTGTCAGAAGAAGTGACAGGACAGCAGAAATGGGAGCAAACAGGCTGTGGTTTTCCAAGTGGATGGAACAGACCATCGGCAGCATTATGGTCAAAGAGCACCTCTGTGCCCATGAAACCTTTGAAATCCCCAGCCAACACACCTGCTCTAGGTTAGGATAAAGGTCTTGCTTGTCATTTAGCTGATATTTAAATTCCTTTCTTCCAGGTGAGGAGGTAAAAAACCCTCAGAAGGCCATTCCTATTGGCATTGTGGCATCTCTGCTCATCTGCTTTGTGGCTTATTTTGGTGTGTCAGCTGCCCTGACACTCATGATGCCTTACTACCAGTTGGATACCAATAGCCCTTTACCCAATGCCTTTAAATACGTGGGTTGGGATGGAGCCAATTATGCGGTGGCTGTCGGTTCCTTGTGTGCACTTTCTACGAGGTAAGATACTGCTCTTCATTTTTGCATCTCTCAAGCCAAACATGTATCTCCACCTCCTTTAAAAAATGGAGCAGAGACCAGGAGTGAAATTCAGAGCTACTGATTTCAAAGGGACCCTGTGGTTTCACCTTGTGGTAGATACCAGAGAAGCAGGTGACCAATATCACTTCAGAAACTCCTATCTTAGCAGAAGACCCAGCAGGTGCATCTCAGGACTATAAATCTGGATTGAGTGACTAAGTCATGGAGGCAACTATGCAATGCAAGCATGGTTTGGGTGCAAGACATCCTGGCCTGCTGGGTGGAGAGCAGACTTGTGTCAGGAAGTGCAGGGTGCATCTTCAGGAGTGCATGGGGCTTACTATATCCAGGGCCATCTGTCTGCAGGTTACCTGCAGGACAGCCATCTGGACAGGAGGTAGGGCAGGCTGGAGGCAGAACATGTCACCTCCTGAACTCAGACGGCCTATTTCAGATCAACTTAGACATACTCAATTAGGTGAGCAACTCGCAGAGGCTCACAGGAGTTACAGCTCTTTTACTGCCTGAACGTCAGGCTGGTTTTATGCCCCATGGCTAAGTTTAGCTATTCAAAATAGTAGAGCTGCACCTCAGTTAGCAGCCATCAGTGACATGGGTGTTCAGAGGGAGCTCTTGAAGGAGAAGCTGAAGTGAATGAAAGCCACCTGTTCTATAGTTACACTGCCATAAACTTGCATTCATTTGTGTGTCTGTGCTCAGCAGGAGGTGATATAAGTAGATTATTTCTCCTTCCTGTGTCCGTAGTCTCCTTGGCTCCATGTTTCCCATGCCTCGAATAATTTATGCTATGGCAGAAGATGGACTTCTCTTTAAATTTTTGGCTAAAGTCAACGAGAAGAGGAAAACTCCCTTAATTGCAACAGTGACATCAGGAGCTACTGCAGGTAAGATCCAAAGACTTACACGAATCTATGGAAAGGAGACATAAGCTCATCTTCAGGGCAGATAAGTCTACCCGACTCTAGCCCACTTACTAATTGGATATATTGCAGAACACAACATCCCAGAGGGTGTCCTGGATTTCCAGGGCATGCCCTGGAGAATCTGGGTGAGCATGAGTAGCTCGCTGTGTGCTTGTCCCTCTTTCTCAGAGCTCATTGCTGCCATCCTGTCTCGTGCCAGGAACTGCCTTTATCTGCTCAGCCAGCCTTAAAAGTAATTAACTCCCTGCAAAGGTGGCAGCCAGTGGTGCCCCAGGATCCTTGTGGCTGTTGGCCTGGCTTGGCTGAAGACACCGCACTGCCTGTGGGTAGCAGCTCTGCAGAAGATGCCAAAGCAGCCGGAGACGGGCAGATGGCCCCTGTGGCATTGGCATTTGTTAATCAGTTAGTCACAGCTGGCAGCCATCCTGTTCTCCCCTTCCTTCTCCTGGCCCCCCAGAAATATGGGAATTAAACCTCCCAGACAGCAAGGATGAGCAGCTTACCCTATTCTTGCAGCTGCCCCCTTCCTCACCGTGCCTGGCAAAGAGGAGAGCCTTGCTGCTTCCTCTTTACCTTCTGCTGCAAATGCAGCATAAGCCTGGGTACAAGAATGTGCCACCTTTGGTGGGGAGATGCTGCCAAAATGCTGCCCTGGGCCCTGAGCTCCTGTGAAAGGGCTCAGCTCCTGCTGCTGGGACTTGCAGAGCCTCCTCACAGTTTCCTTCTCCCACACCTTCCTCTTCAAGTATTCTTGCCTCCATGGTGGGGTAGGAAAAAGAGCAGTATAAAATTTAAAAAAAAGCTTTTTAGTCTCATCCAAGTGGTCCATAGTGCCTGTGACCAAAACTCACACGAAGCTGCAGGGACAGTACTTTCCAGCTAAGTTGGAAGGTTGGTTGGGCTGGTTGTTGGGCTCCTGGTGGTACATTAAGGGTAGGCTGGGTCAGGCTCAGTTCTGAGGTCCCTACACTCTCATATGACTGTTGGTGTCACCTGATGTCTCTGTGTCTTTTATCTACTTACTTGCCTTCTGAAAGCTTTACACAAAGTCCTGTACAACCAGGGTTACCTGGTGAGGGTATGTAAGCAGGGTAATTCCTAAAGGATGGCAGTCTTTTTCTGGGAACCCACATGATGACATCTTTTACTACAAGATGCCTTCTTTGATGCTTGGTCCCATTGCATGCACAAGCCTGGTTTCACCCCAGCTGAGCTGAGACACAAGGGCAAGGTGCCCATCCCTGTTCCCTCTAGCTACTTCCCGGAGATAATTGTGACTTTAGGAGTGCTGCAGTTCCACTGGGGGACTAGCAATGAGGTTGTGGCTTAAACCCCTGCTTATTGTTGGTAGCTGGGTGAACATACCCATGTGAGA
Organism: Notiomystis cincta; assembly: GCA_013398075.1. Classification (NCBI taxonomy): domain Eukaryota; kingdom Metazoa; phylum Chordata; class Aves; order Passeriformes; family Notiomystidae; genus Notiomystis; species Notiomystis cincta. The sequence continues at coordinate 35,528 of VZRX01020672.1, forward strand.
CAAACAGGTTGGAATTTACTCTGGTAAGCGTTTCCTGTTGTTTCAGCTAGTGAGGCTGGCCAGCCTGTGGGGGCTTTGGGTATTCATGCACCGAGGCCTGACTCTCCTTGTCTTGGGACATCTAGAGCTCCCCTGCCAAGTCCTGAGCAAGAGTCACGTGTTTGCTGCATCGTTATTAACGCTCCTGAGATGTGCATGTTCTGCCATGTTGCTGATTTTTCTTCTCCCTCACCTTCCTTTCCTCCTACAGCTGTTATGGCCTTTCTCTTTGACTTGAAAGATCTTGTGGACCTCATGTCCATTGGGACCCTCCTGGCTTACTCCTTGGTAGCAGCCTGTGTATTGGTACTGAGGTAAGAATGTAGAAGCTTTGTCTCTTCCGTCACACAGAGAGAATTCTGCACAGCAGTCAGATGCCCTTATAGTTTCTATGGGCACATCTCCAGCTACAGAGCTTGTTTCTTTAAACTCATGGGGGATTGTGTTAGTTGGATCCACAGGGACGTCCTTCCTCTGAACTTGGTTAACCCTTGTTCTGTGCCAGTCCTGTTGCGGTCAACTCTGAATGCCCCAGGAGATACACCAAGGGCTAGTGGGGAGAAATGTGTGATCCTGGATGCCTGCCTTGTCACCACTCTTGTCCCCAGTGGGGATACAATTTCAGATTGTTCTCCTTTTGAAAGAGGATTCAAGATGAAGTCTAGCAGCAGGAGAAGAACAGAGCATGTGTTTGCAGGATCAGTGCCTTAAGTGTGTGTCTTTTAGAGGTGCTGAGCTCCCACAGCTTCCCAAACCTAAGCTAAACATCTAGGGTCTTCAGTGCCTGGCACCTTACAGACAACACTTGATTCATGGAAAGAATGTCTGAAGATCATGTTACTGAAAAATACCTTTGTGTGTTGAACAACTTACTCAGAATCAGATGGAGTCTTTCACAGCAATTGCACTGAACTAAGAACAGTCTTGCAGTAGGTGAAGGGCCAGTGCTGTTCTGTAGTCCATTGCTTTGTGTTTGTGCTCTCCTCCCTTCCCCTTGAAAATTCTTGCCGATTTACCTTGTCGGTCTTAAGTTTCCTGATTTCCTGCCCTACTCTTTTCCTCAGAGCTAGAAATGGCTTTTTAATTTGTTCTTGCAAGCTGCTGTACCTATTGCATGACATTTCCCCCATCATGGGTTGGCAGAGCTGACAGCCCATCTTGTAGTGGCCTGGGCAGCTGATTTGTCTGCCCCTTGACTGCTTAATGATGTAGCAGCTGGATTGTTTCCAAAGCGGTAAGATCCTGCCACTAGTTTCTTGCTGTGGCTGGGCCCAAGGATTTCACTGCATTTCACAGTTCTCAGTGTTAAACAAATACTTCATTTTGAACACATTCCCACAGGAACAGTTTCAGGATGACTTTCAAAGTAGGCCCAGTCCTTTAGTCAGACTTGTGGCTGAGTCACTGACAAAACCTTCTGTAACAGAGAGCAAGGCCTGAAGAGTGTTTTTTTATTTATGGATCCACATGGTTGTGTGCCACAGCCCTGTTGAATGTGCTGTTCACAGATGCAACAACTGTTCTCGCTTCAGCTCTTCCTTCCCTGTGTGGCAGCAGACAAGCTAGCAGAAGAGCCTGGGGTGGAGGAGTACGTGGCACCAGGAATGTTGCTGCAGGGTGTGATAGCTTCAGAGCTGTAAGCTCAGCCACCTCCAAAATGCAAGATGACAGAATGGCCTGGTTATAAATGGCCTGTCTGTTCCTCTGCTATTTCCTTCTCATGTCACACAGTCACGTCTTGGTGACATGGATGATGGGGTTTGTGAAAGGGAGCACTGTCCACTTTAAACACTTACGTCACAAGCAAGCTGCAGGTAATAAGAGCTGCTCACATTTCCTTACATCATGGTGACGTCATTCTTCAAATTTCCCCATGAAGCAGAAGGGTATAGACGTGACTTGGGCCTGTTCTGGTGCTATAGTGGTCTGGCGTGTAGCCATGACTATCGATGTGGCTTTTAAATGAGTGGTGTCCACATTTAAGAGCCAAACCAATAGGCTATTTGTGTCATTTCCTTTTCCTAGGTACCAGCCAGAGCAGCCTAATTTGGCATACCAGATGGCTAGGTCGACAGAGGAGACAGATAACAACGAGTCTGTGAGCACCAGTGAGTCACAGGCTGGGTTTCTGCCCGAGGAAGAGGAGAAGTTTTCCCTCAAAGCCATACTGTGTTCCACAGATTCAGATCCTTCCAAATTCTCTGGTTCAGTGGTGAACGTCTCAACCTTCATCATTGGTAAGTGCTGGGCAGTATGTCTCTGGGGCAGTGAGCTGGTAGGGCTTTGGACTCACCATGGTGGGAAAACTCACCTCCTTGATGTGATTTTGATGAGCTCTTGTAATGGCCAAAATAACTGAAGATCTACAGATTAAATTTCTGGCTTAAAAAGAGATCCACAGACGGGGTGTGTGTGGGTGTATAGAGGGAAAAGCCTATCTGTTATGGTTAGGGTTTTTGTGAGTTGCTGTAATGTTTGCTGAGCTTTCAGATTCTGCTTTGCCTGCTTACGATTTGTTCTTGGGTTTTCACTGTATCTAAAGAAAAAAAATCAGTAACCTTTGGTGTCTGTTCACAGGTTTCCTTATTGTGGGTATCTGTATCCTGACTTCCCTTGAGCCAAACATTCTGATAAACACTGTACAGATTATTGCCGCCATCCTTGTTGTCACTATCATCTTCATTATACGGAAACAGCCTGAAAGCAAAACCAAACTCTCCTTTAAGGTGAATGTCCTGGGACATGTAGCTAGAAAAGAGGTGTCTGGGAGGCGGTTGGAGGAGGAAGTGTGTGTTGGCCTGTATCAGAAAGGGGGCACTGGCCAAATGGACATGCATAGAATACAGGCATGATGTGAACTTTTCTATCCAGGAGAAGCTGAAAGGGCAGAACCTGCTGCAGAGGTATGACTGGAAGGGAAGGGCAGGACCCTGCTTTTGAAAGCAGATGGTTATAGGATAGGGAAGAGATGGAGACTGGAGGAGATGGAATGGTTGTGAAGGGCCACATCAGATCATGGATACCGAAGGAGAAAGAACCCAAGAAGTAAACTTGTGAGTGAAAGATCCAAGGAGTACTTGCTAAAAGGCTCTAAGACAGTGCACTTTCATGTCCTCCTTAGTGCCCATGGAGGCTAAGGGATGACCATTGTCTCCTAAAGAGCCTTAAGTATGAGGAACTCTGTTGTTTTTCTCTCCAAGCACACCATCCTTTCTGTATTAAACGAACACTGGGATGGGATTTTTTTCCCCCAGTGTAATCCTACAAGTCCTGCTTTATCATATTAATTTCAGGTAGTTCCCCAATTTATTAAATTAATTTTGGATTATAATTCCTTCCTCTAAGCTGCTTTCATTTTGACTGCTCTTCAATTACAGTTTTTCAGTAAATGCACAGATTTTAATAACTTAATACAACCAGAGTTTTCCAAGTTGTATTTGCAGCTCATTTTGGGGTTATGGTCCCAACGGTAGCAACAGAAATGCCCAGGAGCAGAAAATTTAGGAGCTCTCTTCTTGACCTTATTTTCTGAACTTGCTTCTGTGGAAGTCTGTTCACCTTTCACACAGGATATTTTACCTCCTCTTTTTCCCCTCAGCCACTGCCCTGTCCAAGAAAAAAGAAAATTATACTTGTCAGAGCTAAATCTGTAATCATAAAATCATAGAATCATTTATGTTGGAAAAGATCTTTAGGATCATCAAGTCCAATTATTAGCCCAGCACTGCCAAGCCCACCACTAAACCATGTCCCTCAGTGCCACATCTACATGTCTTTTAAACACCTCCAGAGATGATGACTACACCACTTCCCTGGGTAGCCTGTTCCACTGCTGGACAACCTTGTTTCTTATCTCCTTGCTGTTCTTTGGGCATTTACAACCTGACTGTGATTTTTCTCCAAAATCACTCTGAAAATACAAGGCTGACCTGTTTGTTTCCCAGTTGTTTTTCTGTACTTTTTTAATAGGTAATTTTTCTCCCTTCTCCAGTCTTCAGAGACTTTACCAGTCCACCAGGAGTTCTCAGAGTTGCTTATTTAATAGTTCAGAGATCATTTCTGCAATCTCTGGGTACATAACTCACCCACCTAGGGAAGTTTTATTTGTCTCTACTGATTTGACAAAGCCAAATTTAGAAAAAATATTCTTCATTTCTTTTCTAATTTTTATGCCTATCCCCTTTCTCTAATGATGTGAGCAGCTCCTTTACATAATTTTTTTTCACAAAGCTTAAATCAAGAAAGGCCCACATTTCAGCCTGTTTGTTTTTATAAATCTCTGTTTCCCTTAGGAGTGAAGTTCACTTTCCACTTAGTTCCACCATATTCAACAACTTTTCTATTATTATAATTTGCCTTGTTTGATTTTATATTTGCAGTGCTATTTTTTTTTATATTCTTATTTTTGGATTTTGGCTTTACTGTCTCATTCTTCTTTGATTCTCAGACCACTAAGGCATTCTTGGTACAGCTGTAGTCATCTCTTGCAGTATTTGCTGGTTTTCTTTGCTGTGGGATAATTTGCTCTCTATTGCTTCATTGCTTTGGTACCTGCTGGATGAAGTTCCTCAAGCCCCTCCTCTGACATTCCCCTTACCTTCATGCCTTGGTCTTCAATAGGTGCTTGTCATGATACAGTCCTTGATTTTTATTCTTCTCTCCTTCGCCCCACAAGTATTTAGTATTGCCACTAAAATTTGCCTCTTGCCTCCTTCTAGACCACAAAACAAGGTTTTAAAACAGGTGAACAGCATCGTTCACATCCCCCTCCCATGGCGGACTGATGTCCTTCTTTTGGGTTTAACCTTGCCTTTTCTCAGATCTGGCAGATGAAGAGTTGGTAACAGCCGTCACTTTCCATTTGCAAGGGATGTGCAATTTCTTTTTCCTGCCTGTTAATCATGCCTGTGGATGTAACATATTCCTCATTCTTTTTCAGGTACCTTTTTTGCCCTTTCTTCCTGTTGGGAGTATTTTTGTGAATGTTTACCTCATGATGCAGCTAGACGCAGGCACATGGGTCCGGTTTGCAATCTGGATGCTCCTAGGTAGGTCAGAGTGAAAAATACTATGTTCAAACTTACTAGATTTTGTTAACCATAAATTTATTGTAGCATTCCAGGGAGGCATTCTGCGCTCTGATCATCTTTGGGCAACCCTGGTGACTTGACTGAAGCCATTTAGCCAGTGTGTAACAAGCTATGTTTCAAATGCAAGGGTCTTGAAGCCTTTGTGTGGACAAAACAACAACCTATCTTGTGGGCCTGGTGGCCAACAAGAAACCGTAGAGCATTTCTTGTTGGCTGGCCTTGAGCTGCTGTCCAGGTGGTGGGGCTTGTGTTTCTGAAGCTGAAGAAGCTGAGCTGCATCCCAAGATGCTCCCAGCAGCCATGTAGACAATGCTGAATTGCCTGAAATGCTCAAATCAGGATCCCATTTGGGGCTGTGATAGATTGACTTTTAAAGGCTGGTGCCTGTGTCAATGGCTTTTTTCCCTAAGGAAGGTAGTGGCTGTCTGCTAGAAACTAACCATGAGGATGAGTGGACTTACACTGGTGTAATTTGTCTCAGTGGCTGTGAGTAGGGGTTTCTGTTTCCTTATAGAGCTAACGGTGCCCTCTTCCTTGGCTTCCACAGGCTTCATCATCTACTTTACCTATGGAATATGGCATAGTGTGGAAGCCAGCTATGCAGCCTCAGCAGAAGCGGAGAGAAACACAGACACTGGCTCAGACAGCTGTAAATGACTGTGTTTGGCTTACGGGCGACTGAAGAATGGCTGCAGTGAAAGAAACTTGGTGGGAATCCTGAACCAGATTACACCTGTAATCAGTAATGCAGGAATAAGGAAGTGGAACGCAGGCCTCCCCAGCTCGGTTACTGCAGCCTGCAGTTTGTTTAGCAGCACAGTTAAAAGGGACCACAAGATGAAAAGACACAACTATGGCATACTCCAGCAGCACTGGCAGCTCATCAGGGGTGCTTCCCTGTCTCCCTCTCCTGTTTTGTTTTTTTTCCCAGTGTGTAGAAAGAGAACTGCTTCTGTGTGCAAATGCTGCTATGAAACCAGGCCTCACAAATGTCCTTCTTTCAGTAGCCCTGGGAATTACCTCCCCACAGATACTCTACCTGATTATACATGGAGCAGATTTTGCAGTGCTACCGTCAGGCATAGACCAGGATCCATCCTTCACCCTATGTGAGCTGTACTCTCTGTGTACGCACACAAAAAAAAGCAAATGCTCAGCAAACACTAGATTTCACCAGGTTAAGAAAGCACCTGCAAGATTTGCATTCTTTTAAGTATCAGGTCTTATATTTCTTGGTTTATTTAATTGGGTTTTTTAGCTATGTGCTCACATACTTTAAAGCACGTCTCTGCTGTGAAATGTTGGGAAGGTTTGTGGTCGCTGATTGTCAGGTGAGTGATTGCTCCCCAGCACACAGGTAATGCCAGCAGGTGTTTCTCCTGAGTGTGTGCTCCACAAAAGAATTGCCAGTTTTAGTCAGGAAACTTTGTGGTGCAAGGACTGCAAAGGCTTGAAAACAACGGGTGTCTCCAAAGAGCAGTCCTACCTCTCTGCCTTGGAAATCACCAGCAGTGTGGCTGTAGTGGTGGGTGGCCAGCACAACTGAGCCAGCTGTGACAGCAAGTGGAGCCCTATTTTCCTCCCCCCACATCAGCTTTGTACACTGGGTGTGTGGCCTTAACAAAGGGTTTGGCATTGGTGGGTGGAGCACATTCCTGTCCTGGGAAGGGAAGCACAGGCGGCTCCTCAGAGGCACAAAGTTCTTACATGAGCCGTTCTTGGTGTCTGTCTCCTGCCCAGGGGAGGCTGTGGGATTGTGCAGGGGCTTCTCAGTCCCAGCAGAGCATGCAGCCCAGAAAACACCACTAAGCTCTAGGGTCTGACTTGCTGAGGGGAGCTTTCCCTTTGGGGCTGGAGATCGTCTCCAGAGCCTCTCTGTAGTGAAAGGTGGGAAATTTGGAGTTGAGACCAGGGTCTGTATTTGATTGGCAATTCCTTGATTTTGGCTGTAAGATGATTTTTTTGTTTTAATTCTCTCTAATCGCTTTCCCTAGGCAAATTAATCCACTACTCTGAAAAGGCTTATTAAAGCACCGTGAAGGTGAGCCACACCCAAGTAATGCCACTGATTTAAATTAACGCTTCAGCTTGTACTGAAAAACAAATCATAGAATTGTGGAATGGGTTAGGTTGGAAAGGGACCTTTGAAGATCATTTGGTCCAGCTTACCTGACATCAGCAGGGACATCTTTAACTAGATCAGATTGCTCAAAACCCTGTCCAGCCTGCTCTCAAGCACTTCTGGGGTTGGAGTATCCCAGATAGATACTGCAGAAATCCCCTTTCCCAATGTGAGTGGATGCTTTCCTAGATGTCCTTCATACTACTGCCTCTGAACACTGGACAATCTTTAATTTGTTTGTCAGCATGCCTCTTGTACCTCTCATTGAGTAGGAGAACTGAACAGACCCCTGCATGACTTGTCCAGGGTCTCACCAGGCATCTCATGCAGCAGAAAGAGGAATCAGACCATCTCCTGGATTACATGGCCGGATTGTGGACCATTTCTCACAGGTTTCCAAGAGACACTTTATAGCCTTTCTGCCCACTGAAGAATTTTAATTTTGGCTTGATTCTAGTACACTGGGAGGCTTTTCTTGGCAGGGTTGGAATTTGAGGAAGTGGAGGCAATGTGTTCATTGCCTTCCGGGTGCATTTCGGTGTGTGTTATGAGTACAGCTTCCCCCAGAGAATGAAGTTGGGGATCTGCTCCAGTCGCCAGGTCTTGATAATCCGCCAAGCCTTTGCTCCTCGTGCATGTACCAAGTCTTACTCAAGCAGGGAGAGATGAATATTGAAATTAAAAGCCACTAAGTTGAAGTCTATTTTGTGTAATCAGAGGCAAGGTCAACAGAGCCTCCCAAAAGGCACTGAAAATGTGGTGGGAGGGCAACAAGATGAAAACTCAGACAGGATCAAAGTTTCCTATTGTACTAAAAATACAAGGATGTTTTTCCCTACCCGGTTACCTGCTTCTGTTCGATGAAAACATGAAGCTTGTGTCTTTGCCACAGCTTCATCTGCACTGAGCAAGCCCGGGGCCTGGTGAAAAATCTTTTAGGAGAATGTTGTCAGACACATTCCCGAGGTGGGGTATGACCCAACCTCTTTTTAATCCTTGTGGCAAAGCCTGAGCAGCTCTGTGGCTCTTAGCAGGAGGGCAGGGTGAAGGGGACAGAGGATGGGGTGTTGAAACTGAGTGAACAAGAACATGGGGGAATTCAGGTGTTTGCTCATGGGCCTGAACCACTGGCAGAAATGATCCTGTTGCCATGTGCTGCAGCGTGACACCTTAATGGAAACATTGTAGAACACAATCACTGTTCTGGGATCCCCAGTCATATTGGAAGCATCCTAGAAAATGAGTCCATGGAAACTCATAGCCACTGTCAGGTAACGCAGCTGACCAGCCCTGCTACCAGGACACTAATGGCTATCTAGCTTCAGTCTTTACCTTAATGGGGCAACCCTCTCCTGAGGTTTTGCTTTGTTTCCCATTTATCCCAGTTTCTGTGTGCACAGAAAACACAGCAGGACATGCTGATCTTCATGCGTCAGCCCACAGGTGCACTGGCGCACAGATTTATTATCAGGAATATATTACACTTATCTGTACATTATAATTGAAATAATACAAACTCTTCCTGTAATCATTAGCCACATAATAAATGGGACCACAGAACTCCTGCTGCATGGGAAACTGTACAGAGGCTCCTCAGAGTGTCCATGGGACACAACCACCATCAGTGCAGAGACGTAAAATACCTGATTTTGCACTTGATAGCTTTTCTTCCCCCCATCTGCCACCACCACAAGCCTTTGCTGCTGTGCATTGACTGAGTCAACCTGTCTGTGCCAGCAGTTGTTGGAGGGTGCCATCCCAGCAGGCCCAAATGGTACTTTCCCACAATAAAAAGGAGTTTTCCATGCCCCCGCTTGCTGCCGGCTCTCCTGCCATCCCACGGCTGATACCTGCTCCCAGTGCCCATCTCTGGAGCCCCTTGGGAGCAGCCGTAGACTGGTTTTATTGCTGCTATACCCTTCTGCATTGAGTAAATATTAATGAAATCAAATGGCTTCCTTACAGACAGAGCTAATAAACCACCCTCTGCTTAGTGCTGGCCACGTTCCCTCTCCTGCCAAAGGCCATCCTGTTTCCAAACGGGGGGACTGCAGTGGCCACGGCATTCGGGAAGTCTCCAGCCCTGTGAAAGCAAACACTTCCCTGTGCTTATCTCTGAACAGGAACGGCCAAGGAGCATGGACTAGAGATATAGTCCCTACCTCACTGGGAATGCCAGGGTCGCCTTGCAGGGCTTACCAGCTTGGCCATACACCCAGGGGTCTTCATTCCCTGGGAATGGCTGCCCCAGCCAGGGGCTGCTCCCTTTCTCCCACTGTCTGAGTGACCTGGGCTTTTCTTTTGTACCTGCTTCAGCATGCAGAGGCAAAGAAAGACAGGACAGAGGGAAAGTATAAAAAAGGAATAACCTTTTTTGGGGAAAAAAAGTCTGCGTTTCTGGGCTTGCACCAGAAGGAGCCACTCTTCATCCCCCCCCCC
>VZRX01020672.1:45258-69219 GCA_013398075.1 Notiomystis cincta
CCCCCCCTCCCCCAGGTACAAGTTGCTGGGTCCCTCTGGTTCGGCAGAACTTCCTGCAGCTTTGCTAGTGATTGGGCAGGCCACAGAGGGTGTGCCAAGGAAGAATCCAGTGAGAGGCAAGATTGGGAGGCAAAAATCAGATTGGAAAGGGATTGGCAATGATACCAGATGATGAAGGAGCTGAGTTCAGTCCCAGTTTTCCCAACATAAAAAAAAGCCCCACTCCCAGTTCACTGCTGGAAGCATCTCTTGAATATGACCTTAAACCAACAAAGTATCCAGAAGCACCAGTTAGAAAGGGGAAAGATGACTAAATTGCAACAGGTTCAGCCAGCCTATCCTAGGCCAATAATATGCTTTAGTGCATTTCGAGTTTAGAGTAGCATCAATGTAACAACTCCAGTTGTATCATCTCAACCATTTTTACAAAGGGTAAAAAGGAGAATACTAGAAACTACCAACAAGCCACTCTGACTCGTCTGATGGCCTTCTGCAATGGTGTGACTGTGCTGGGGAATGAGGAATGAGCAACTGATGCCATCTACCTGGACTCTGCAAGGTCTTTGACGTAGCCCCACACGGTATCCTTGCCACTAAACTGGGGAGATACGGCTTTGATGGATGGAAGCTGGATATGGAATTGGCTGGATGGTTGCATCCAGAACAGCTCAATGTCCAAATGGCAATCAGTAAGAAGTGGTGTCCCTCAGGGGTCAATACTGGGACTGGTGCTGTGTAATATCTTAAATGATGCAGACAGTGGGATCAGGGGTATCCTCAGCAAGTTTGTGAATGACACCAAGGTGAGTGGTTCAGTTGGTACACTGGAGAGAAGGGATCTGGACAGATTTGAGAGTTGGGTCCATGTGAACATCATGAGGTTCAACAAGAGCAAGTGCAAGGTCCTGCACGTAGGTCAGGGCAACCCTTGATATGAATACAGACTGGGGGATGAAGAGATTGAGAACAGCCCTGCTGAGAAGGACTTGGAAATACTGGTAGATGAGAGGCTGGGCATGAACCAACAATGGGTGCTCAAGCCCAGAAATTCAGTTGTATCCTGGGATGCATCCAAAGCAGCATGGCCAGCAGGGCAAGAGAGGGGATTATGCCCTTCTACTCCATTCCTGTGAGATCCGACCTGGAGAGCTGCATCTAGCTTTGGGGATAAGGAGGACATGATCATCTTGGAGTGGATCTAGAGGAGGGCCACAAAGATCTTAGAGGGCTGGAGCACCTCTTCTATGAAGACAGGCTGAGAAGTTGAAGTTGTTCAGCCTGGAGAAGAGAAGGCTCATGGGAGACATTTTAGCAGCCTTACAGAAACTCAAGGGAGCCTATAAAAAAAATGGAGAGAGACTTTACCAGGACCTGTAGTGATAGGACAAGGGACAACAGTTGTAAACTGAAAGAGGATAAATTTAGACTGGACATAAGGAAGAGAATTTTACCACAATGGGAGTGGTAGGATACTGGAACAGGTTGCCCAGAGAACTTGTGGATACCCCATTCCTGGAAGTGTTCAAGGCCAGGTTGGATGAAGTTTTCAGCACCTAGTCTACTGAAAGTGTCCTTGCCCATGGCAGTTGGGACTGGACTGGATGGTCCTGAAGTTCCCTTCTAACCCAAATCATCCTATGAGTCTGTGATTTCACTGTATCAGAATTATATTGGTGGAATGAAAGATGACAATGCTGTAGGTATTGCAAATAGCTGTGCAGTTAGCAGGTATCAAAGTGATTAAAGTCGAACTTGGCAAGAAGGGGTTTGTGTGCATGTGTGCGCTAGGTATCTATCTTACTTTCAGGTTTTACTTGCTGGACACACTAAAATCTAGCAATGCATTTCAACAGTAGTTGGTGGGACATGATCTATTCTAACAAGATGCTCAATTTACTCAGTACCACAGTACCATGCAAAAGGTGCTACAAAAATAAATTTCTCTAAAAAGGAGAAAAAAAATCATTCTTTTTAACACTGTGGAACAGGCCACAGGTGCTTTGATGGTGGTTGAAGCTGTATCTAAGCTGCAGTCTGTGAATCCTGAGTTCCCAGGAAAGCTGAAGCACAGCTCCCACTGGAGCAGGATGGCAAGGTTGTGCAATACCACCCCTGTGGGTGCAGGGCGTGCCAGTGCCATTTCACCTGGGTGGGAAAGCCACCCTTCCTGCAGCACTCCTGCACCTCAGGGATTTCCTCCAGGTACTGTCTCCCTGCTAACTTTGACCCCAGTGCACAGAGCAGGCCCATATGCAGTCTCTTTGCCCTAAGCTGGATAGAAAAGCATCCCACAGATCTCTTTGTTTTTAAAACTACGCTCAGGGATATTTTTATCTTGTTAGCAATGCCCATGAGGGCCCTGCAGACAGTCTCACCCCAACTACTCCTCAGCCACACCATCCTCTCAGTGGGAGGTCACCCCAAGCCTGGGTGAACATTTTTGCTTCTAGATGGGAAAGTTAAAGGTAGTCTAGCCACTCATTTCCATGAATCTTCAAAGTGCTCTGTAGCTTTGGGTAAGTTGTAGCAATGTGAAATAATGCAGATATGTGGAAAGAAAGGAATTCTGACCTCATTTGTGCCTGTGTAGTTGGCTATTCTCTATTTGGCAGTTGAGGTGGAAGGAAGCTAGAGCCCTAGCAGGTGCCCAGTATCACATCTTACTATTGGAAACCTCTCATCCCAGCAAAGGTCAAGGATAAACAACTTATTTTCTCCTTGCTTCTGGGACTTGAAATAAAACAAAATGGACAGAAACCTACAGCCAGAGATTTTGATTGCATCCTAACCACAACAAGGTAAAACAAGATAAGATCTGACTAGGATTTAAAGACACTAAAATTGAACCATGTTAACCAGTAACCTCTACCAAATTTGCTAAAACTCTCAGTTTTCTCATCTCTAGCCTATCTCCACTTACAATATCAATGCTAAGAGTTAAAAAGCAGTGGATGGTATGCATATCTTTTCTGGTGTTCAATGCAAAGGTGATGGTTTCAGAGGCAGTACTGTCTTAGAATTTCAGATTCGCTGGTGTTCATGTTACATAGAGTACCACTTGGTGGTCACTTGGAAGGCGCTTCTACTTCTGTGTAACTTTCTTCTAGGTTGGGTATAAATATTCCTGGGAGGCTAAACAGAAATGCATTTTGTTTAGATACAAGTCTTAGGCACAAGTTAGAAAACTGCTGACTGTAATGAAAATATATCAGCACTTAGTAGTATCCAATAATATAAAAAATGCAATTCAGAACATCTGCAACTACATATATATGTGTGTGCGTCTATATATAGGTATAAAGGTACAATACGTACATGTATATAAACACAGACACATATACAGAAATATTCACAACTTGAACTACATTTGTAACTAACCTGAAGTACTGCAGCAAAAGTTCATTTTGATGAACCATTAATAGAGCATTTCCCAACTTTTGGCTCTAACCATAGTTAAAATGTTCACACATCAAACTAAACCTTTTGCTATCCTAACTTTCTGCTGTTCTAGCTCTTGGCTACCTTCTTTGCTACCCTAATCAACGTGTCAGAACCAAGAGTCTATATGGGGACTGTAAGAGTACCCTGCCTAGTGTAAAGCTATGCAGCTACTGAACATGCTTGCAGCCATGAACCCTGGGCACCTGCTGATGATAGTACTTCCTTGGATGGTAACAATTTGCAGATTGGAAATGCATAAAAGGCAGGGAACCTTGGGCACACAGCTGCCGATTCATCGCCGCAAGGTTCTGACTTTTGCTGGAGAGGAGTTCCCTGATGAGCAGCGATAAAAAGGAGTGGATGGTGCGGGTGGGAGTTTGACAGGGCTCACAGCATCTCCCTCCTGCAGCTTCCAGAGGAGCTCCTCATTAGTCCTGCTGAGCTTCTTCTTCTCCTCCACTTCCTTCTCAACGTATTCTTGAAGATTTGCATTCTCCTCTGACAATTGCCTGGGGAGAGAAGCAGGACAACATGTTAAGGCACTCCAGGGCAGAGATGGTGGCATTCATGCAGCCAGGGCCAGACAGGACACTGAGCATCCCTTCCCCTCCCTCTGCCCCTAGGGCTGCAGCTGAGCTGCTGAAGCTATGACTCGGCTGTCCCCAGATCTCTCACTGCTGGGTGAGAAAGGCATTTCCCTAAGTCACAGCTTCCCCCCTCCCCCGTGTCTGATTCTGCTTCCAGATGCACCTGTGTCTTTGCTCTAGACCTCTTTGAGGCATCTTAGCTGCCAAAACTTAGATGGGATGAGCCCCAGCCTTTTCTCCTTGGCCTTGTGGCACTCATGGAGTGTCAGAGGAAGCGCAAAGAGGGGTGACAGCTGTTGCATCCATGATTTTTTCAACTTGCTGCTATGGTATGCAAAGGAAAAGGAGTCTGGCCTTTCCATACTCCTAGTTTTAGCTGATGTCCTGATGCAGGACACAGCTCAGCTTCAGGGCTTTCCCTTTACTCTGTAAAAGGTCATGAGGTTATGGGTCCTTCTCCAGCTCCTTCCTCCTTGGTCCCAAAATAGCTTCTATTCCTGACTGCAACACTAGAGGAACATCACTAGCAATGACCAGGGAAGTGTTCTCCCTAGAATGCCCAGTAACTTAATGTCTTTTTGGAGCTGGGGCATGGAAATCTCCTATGGGCACCACAGCCTTAATGAGTTTGCACTCATCAGCCAGATGACTGGTTTTGAAACAAAGGGGACAGGGCAGGTAGACTGTGGGACCTGACTGAGATGTGTTTTGGGCATGTGCTGACAACACCTATGTCCCAAAGGTACATGCAGGAGCACCAGGCTTCTGCAGCCCCATTACACTTGGGCAAGAGCCAGCTCCTGATGTGATCAACCTGCAGCAGCTCTGGGCAGGCACCTAACCTGATTTACTGGCAATTTAGGATTTTATAGAAACAAACAGGGAGGAACCTAACCTTCCCTTAGGTGTTTTCAGTGTTCAGCAGGAGCTGGGTGTGGATTTTGGATGCATACAAAAAAAATTCTGTACAACTCCTTTCCTGTACAGAATACAACCCTGAAGGCTGCAGCAGATGTCACGGACTGCTGGTCCACTCACCAAAAGCCTATCAGAGGGTGGGCTGGCATTTCTGATTTTGTTTAAAAGACATTTCTTAAGAATGCTTTTAAGATTTTTTTTAAGAATCTGCTACATTCCTACAGAAATGTAACTCAGGTAATCAAGAATATGTCTCTTTCTTCTCCCAGTCACTGAAAGTTCTGAACTGTGGAGCAGTGGGTAGCAGTCACCTTGATCTCTTGGGTGTTGGAAACTATAATTCTTCAGACATCCCCAGTCTAAAGGACAAAAAAAAATGCTGGTTGATTTGGAGGGAGGATCTGAAATGCTGGGAGATCAGATGATGTATTTAAGTGCTTGCAGGGGCTCTGTGGAGCTCCCACATCCAAAACAGGGTCATGATCTACCTGCAAGGCTCTTGTCCTTCCCTTTGTACCTGCCCTTTTGGCTGTTACTGGAAATACCTCGGTGGTGCGCCCTCAGCTCCCCAGTGCCTCTGGGACCCCCTGCTAACAGTGCTGCAGAGACTGGCTTTGCTCTGGCTCCCCTCCCTCCTATCACTGCTGCTGGGCTGCCAAAGCCACTTGGGCACCCAAACTGCAAGCTGGCAGAAATAGCTCTAATCCAGGGTAGCTCCCTGAGCTTGTTCACACTGCACTTCCCAGGCAGTGCCAGTACAACAGAAATCAGCAGTCAGGGTGGTTACTGCTGCCAGGAAAATGCATGCTTTAATAACTCCAGCTCTAAAGCCCTGGCTGTCCCTATAGCTGCCCCCCAGCTGTCCCCAAAGTGTTACTGTTGAAAATTATTCTCCTTGAAGTTGATATTCCAGGCTGACCTCGAATTCAGAATTTCTCCTAAAAGGTGTTTTTGAAAGCAGTACCCTCATAGTTGCAGGCAAAAAGCAAAGTGCTGCAGCTGGATGCCAGCAGGGAGTGGAGGGAGGGTGCTGTTCACCCAGCCAGAAACAGGGAGCTGCAATGCAGAGATGCCAAGCACTGAACCAGGCACCCTGGCTGCTGTCAGGCATGGAGAGAGACTGCCACTTCCAGGCCACAATTTGTCCAGCCCAAAAGCAGGTGTCTCAAATTGGTCTGGTGAAGCAGAACTTAAAAATACCTAGTTTTCCTCCCCCAGCACAGAAATGCTGTAGACACTCACCTCAGACAGCAAGATGTGTGTTAGGCATTTACAATCAGGTGAGAGAAAACATAATCCTCACCCTAGTCTGAATGTGAGTACAAGCAATGCTGCCTTTTAAGAATATCTACATGCTGGAGACAATTTCAAAAGGCTGAGTCATTAAGAAAAGAGGCATGAGAAAGACAAAAACTAAAATCAGAGATGAGACACAGTTTTAAAAAATCAGCTAAAAATTAAATTTCATTTTGGCCAGTAGCATCATTTCTGGATGCAATGACAGCTAGGTAGTGCAATGCTGGGACAAGACCAGCTCTAGTTTCTCCCTCTGGCACCCCTCCTCCCTGGCTCCAGCTGCAGTCTCCAGCCTTACAGCATAATACAAACTCACTGTCCTACCCTGCTCTTTATATGCCACCTAGTGCAAGGAGCCTTGTCAGCCTTGTCACGTTGTGACAAGGTTGCAAAAAGGCAGTGCTGATGAAAACACCTACCAAAGGTTAATCCTGCCTGGGTGACAGTGGCATCATTAGGATGTCTTTTTCAAGATTTTCCATTTCCCATCCTCATTACCCACTGACTAACGGGTCTCAGGGCACTGATGCTGAGACCAGAACCATTTGCAAGCTTGTTCTCAGCAGCATGTCAAAGCCATGGAAATACACAGACAGATAAACTGCCTTCCTTATATTAAAGGAAGAAAACCCAAATATAAAAATATTTTTAATAAACAAGCAGAGCAGAACACCAATACACTTTCAGGAGGAAATAGCTTTTTCCCTTCTGAAATAAGTGTCAGCCTTGGACAATTAAGACCTGGAGCCTCCTTTCAAGCTCAGACAGATTGCAAGTATCAGCACAAACCTTGTTATGACAGTATTTTGCTCAATCCTGGCTCTGAGTTCTTCATTCTGCTGTTGCAACATGGTGATTTTTTCTTCCAGTTTTAAATTTTTTTCAACCTGCAGCAAAAGAAGGTTTGTCAAGTCTGAAGAACACTCAGCATCTGATCCAAGATAATTTGTTCTGTATTAGTCTGTGGAGCAACTTCTAAAATTTGAGGATAGGTGGAGGTAGTTATCTTGTTTGCAGCTGAGACTGAGAGATCTGGCTCACACAGCACATCATACTGGTGAAGTACATGGGCCCATCAGCTGAGTGTTTAGCAGGGGCAGAGCTGAACCAGTCCTTACTTCTAACTGAGGAGGAGGGTGTTAGTTTTGTTCAGTGCAAATAGATGTTTTCCTCAGTGGTGCCCCCACAACTTTTATCCCCCAAAGTGCCAGACCTTGGAATTAGTACTGGTGACACTGGAGGAGCATGAGGACACCCAGCATGGAAAGCTGCTCAGCAATGTGGTATGAGTGGTCAGTCTAGTGATGAAGGAGGAGTGCAAGATGGTGTGATGTACATCCAGACATTACAGTCTGACATTCAGGCTCCAGGATTATAATTCCTCATTTTTGGAGTGTAAAGAGTCACCCACCAGGGCAGATGATGCCCAGCAGCAGCCTTAGAGTGCTGCTGCATTCCTCGAGGTGGGCTGGCCTCTGGAGACTCTTCTCACTACTGCTGACAATGTCTGCTTAAATGACAGTCTTAAAGCAGACATTTAACTTTAAGCTGTAGTTAACTGAAATTAATCTTATCCCAAGCACAGGTGGCTTTTATTGAGCACAGTTCAAGGGCAGGGTTTGAGGATATCAGTAGCAGTGAATTAGAACATCAGTACGATGTTTACAGGCATGTCACACAGCCTCATGTGCCCCGTTTTCCCCAAGCTTTGAATTCCACATACTTTATCACCTTAGTTCTTGGTTTTCCAGAAGTTTGAATTCTGCTGAATTCAACACTTTTGAAAGAAAACAAAATATCACAGGATAACCTTATCTCTGTGTGAGCTCGATTATTGAATTTCCCAACCTTTTATAAGGAACCAAAATATTGTGCACTGGGGATAGCAATAACTCACACTTAATGGTGGAGACGTGAGTTTTGGGTTGTGTTTTCCAGTCTGTGCAGGTAACTGTAAGGGATACTCCTGACTCTCAGATACTCTGGTCTGTCCCAGTATATTTTATTAGATTCTGGCCCTGTTTTGAAATGCTCTGAGAGAGGAATCACCATCACGGGCTCTCTCTCTTCTTCTTCAGTAGTTTTCACAAGCAGTAGCTATGCCACCTTCATTTCCAGCCTCCCTGTCAGCTGCCAAGGAGCCAAGGCTGGCCTCATGTTTGAAATCCCCTCTTGCTTCCTTGTGAGGCACTCCAAATTTCAGAGCATTTGGAGATGTCCTGTAAGTGTTCTGGCACTTACAAAGATACCTATATCTTGAAAAGGAAAGCAGTTGTGCCTTTGGATCACAGCAGACCCAGTGTTTTACTGTGATAAAGGGCAGCAACAGGAGTGTGTGCTTGTATGCAGTTAATGAGCAAAAGCAGCTAAATAACCAGGAATTATATAGGCTGTTGTTTGGGATTTTTTTTCCCAGTGTTTCCAAATGCTGGCTTAGCTCCAAGAGCAGCACGTTGGAAGGAGCACTGATAATAAGCCTCAGTTGCAAAGAGGCACTTTTCTCTACATCCACTTACTAAAGCATCTGTTCAGCAAAATAATCATCAGAGTTCTCAAATTTCCCTGTAAATGGAAACAAATCTTGCTGAATGCTGTACTGAACCAGCTGCCACAGATCCCAGCTGAGGTATTGCCTCATCCTGTCACCACACTGTATTTTACTGTCACTGCAGGTTATGCTGTACAAAATGAATCCCCTTTCCCACAAAAGATGTAATTGATGGTGAACTGGGGAGTTCATTAGGGAATCCCACAAGCAAAGGATGAGAAAACAGCATAGCCTGCAGAAAAGCATTACTGGAGGGCTGGAGGGACCATTTCTACAGTAAGCCTTGCTAGGAACTGCTTGCTGAGTATTGTTAATTCATACATGGCTCCCTAAATGCCTACAGGAGCAGCAGCAAGACACACCATGGCTCAGTCTTCTTCCACTTGTCCTCTCCAGCCCTAAAAGGCTACGTGACTCCTGGAGTGGCATATGGTGCAGGCTGGTGTACCCTGGACAACCACAAATTTCCCCTTCCTCCATTCTTCCTCCTCCACTCACCTTGCTATCTAATCTAACATGCTGAGCAGGTACTGTATGAAGAAGCAATCCAGATTGATGGATGTGAATCTCTTTGACTGTGTCTTGCCCCAGCCTCATGTGTGTACTCACTCCTCTTAAGCTCATCTGCAGTAACCAAACTTTTCCTTTATTACCTCTGTGATGTCTCCTCTATAGGAAAAATGACAACTCACCTGTTTTTCTAGTTCCATAATCATCTTCTCCTGTTGGTGAATCTGGAGGTTCTTCATTTCCAGAACATGTTTTAAGCTCTTCAAATCTTTTTCTAAGTGCAGATACGGAGCTCGCACAATCTAGGAAATATATCAGTGATTTGGGTATGTCAGCCATACATACATCCTCAGTCATAAGAGAGAGATTCCTTAATGTGACCCTGTGGTTTAGGAGAATCAGTGGTGTGAAAATTACCTGGACCTGGTCCTCTGCATCCCATTTGACCCCTGATATTTTCTCCTTGACACCTCTTTGGCTAAGATTTGTGACTCATCCTCAGAGCTCAGTATTCGGGGTCTCAGCTGGGACCTGTCCCCCCTGCCTCTGGAATAAGGATCCCAGGGCTCTTCATTGAATCAGGTGATGTGTAATACTTAGAAACAGGTATTGTGATGTATCTACCTTCAGCTGTTCCTCAGTGTTTTTCTTCAGAGCCTCTTCAAACCGGTCTGCTTTGGCCTTAAGGGATTGATTCTGGAAGGTGAGGGTGTCTATCTGGTCCTGGGGGGAAACACACCAATTAACACATCAACTATGTTACCAACCCACTTATATTCATACTGGTCAGTCTGCACTGCCAAACTACCAGAGAAGCTAACCAAGGCTTAGAAACCCGTATAAGGTGATATTTTTTTATGTAAGGCCACTTGAATATAGAATGGAGTATTTAGTAAGCCTCAGGGAATCACAAAATCCTGTGGCTGATGCTAAATCACCCCATCACCTTGTGCTGGATGAGAATAGACGTGTCCTTTCTTGGGAGAGTTGGCATAATATCACATACATGATTGTGTGGTCCCTAGAGTCCGAATGAGGCAGTAGATACCTATCCTTTCTAAGCTACTGACATGGCAACAACATGTTACTTTAAGCAATCATATTTCTGTTACCATCAAAGGCATTTCTGTCTATAAAACACCTATAAAATCCAGAGTTGCTGCAAAAATGGTATTTTTATCGTTCAAGTTGTGATTTATTGTCTGGAACATTACATCAGCCCTTTTTGCAAAACTGCTGACATGCCTCAAGCTGTCGCAGCAGTGCAACAATATGTGCTAGTCAGGGCATTTAGAAATTGTAATTCATCTCTGCCTATGAAATCAAACAGGGCTTGCATTCTTTGCTGTGGCATCTTGTTCACACAACATTTCCAAACAGCTTGTGTCACAGGGACACAGTTCTGCCCTCCACTTCTTGTGATTTCTTCATTATGGAGTTTTTAGAAGGATTAATCTTGACCTTGGTGTTAAACAGTGGGATGAGGGAGCTGTGATGTATAGGGCTGACCCTGGCCACCCACAGCCTGGCTGCACAGCAGGGCCAGCCCTGGCGCAACCCATACCAGGACTGCACCGCCTCCCGGTGGGACTGGAGGTGTGTCTACAGCGTGGGACCGGCTTTCCCACATTCAGGCAGCAGGAAGGAGTTTAAAGCACGGACACAGGCACAGGGCCGGGCAAGGACACGTCACAGTTTCTGAGCCCTGGAGGTGCCTGCTAGCGGGTACCGTGTGGACAAGGTGATGCTCACAGCCACTGCAGATGCCAGAGTCCTCACCACGCAGGGAAGAGCTCAAATTTGCCAGCAGACAGCAGGGTTAAAAAGACATTTCTTATTTTATCCAGATGCCTTTTTGTCCCTTCAGATTTTCTCTCTTTTGTGAACCAGCCAAGGGAGAGGAAAAATCCTGAGGATTTGCTGCTACATCCCAGTTTGGACAGGCAGAGCAGAAAAGGTACCAGAGCTGGTAAGAAGCAACAGCCAGGAGTGCTGGCAGCAGGCAGCGTGTCCGGGGCTGCCCCGTCAGCTGCTCCACAGCGCCATGACAGGGGTGAGAAAAAAAGAAACTGCTAACCTGGAGTGACAGACGCAGCTTTTCAAACGTCTCTTCTAGTTGTGCCTTTTCCAGTTTGTGAGCAGTATTCAGTTCTGGAGGAGTTAGACAGACATGACATTACTGAGTGAAGTCCAGCAAACCAGGGTCTGAGAGCACATGTCGTGAGCCAAGTGCAATTTGGGATGTGGTTTTAGGAATGGAAATGGAGCAGGAAACTGGCAGCAATATGTTTTGTGACCTTAGGTAAATTGTTCTGAAAATCAGAATTTCCTGATCTTCCGCTGTTTGCAGATACCGCTGTTTCTGTGTGACCAGATTCTGATTTTTCAGAGCTGCTCAGAATTCCCAGCTCCCAGGTGCTCTGATCTGAAAAGGGTCAGTTTGACAGTGGGCCATTTGCCACTTCAGAGTGAGTATCCCTAGATCAAAGAATTTTAAATCAGATTTATTTAAAAGCTTGGGTTGCAATTTCTTTGGAGAGATAGAGAGGAGGGCTGCCACCTCAGATGCAAAAATACAAATGACAGTGCTTCTCCCCAGGCTGAGGTAGATGAGCTAGGAGGTTTATTCCAGTAGTGAGACTGACAGAGAAGACAAAAAACCTATTATAGGTTTTTTTCTGCTAGAATAACTCACCACGGGCATACTAATAACCAAAAGTTTAACAAACAAAGTTAAATAAAGTTTAATCTCTAAAGAAATGGCATCAAACTATCATTCAGTGCAGCAGTAGCAGCTGCCTTTTCAGTATAAAGACACTGCACTTGGTGTGTTTTCCCTCGCGAGGCCTGGGTTCTGCCCTCTAACCCCTGCTCAGCAGCCACAGCCACAGCAGCGAAGATTCCATCGCTCCAGTGCCCGGCACAGCGCACTCTCCCGCAGCGGCTGCAGTGCCTTTTCCAGGCACAGGAGGGCATTTCAGACCCGCAATAGGAGCAGGGACCACAAACTTTGGCCATCAGACCCTTGATGAACCACAGCCGAATTTTATCGTCAGAAAATGCGAACAAAAATGGAGATCAGAATCTCCTCAAGCAAGAAACAGCTTTTTACTTATTTATTTTCAAAATTGCATATGTTAATTTACAAATACTATGCTAGATACCTTCTCTGCCCATGAGAGAGGGGAATAGACTGTTCTCAGTTCTCGTTATGCTCTGGAGCGTGTCTCTAATTGACACAATGCAGAGCTAAGCAATATGGCTTAGTTTGGGACACGTGGAAAACTACTAGAGATATTCAAAATGTAGAAAAAAATAGGGAGATTGTACAGATAACTGTTAGATGTCAGTTAAAGCATGCACAAAGGCATGTATTTAGATACTGAACTGGTAGGGAGGAAAGAGCTCTGTTTGCAGCATCAATCCCGTGGCCAAACTGTAACACAAAATAAAGATAACAATGCTGAGGTGCAGATTTCAGTGTGTGGCTTTGGTCTGCTCAGCATGGCCAGACATTTGCTACTGAAAATAATGAGTCTTGTTTTTAGAAGCAGTGTGGGCATTTAAGCACCTAAATTCAGAGGTATCTCAAGAGCTCTATCTTCCTGAGCACACGAGGATTAGGCTCTTGGAAAAGTGTGTGTGAAGTGATGTGGAATTTGGATTCTATTTTCAGCAACACATACAGAAAGCCTTATCTTTGACCCAGAGATCCCCCTCAGATAATCTCAGGTCAAAGTTAGATGCTGTAGTCTGCAGACATCTCTCCCTCTGCCCCAGCATGAACCTGGTGGTCCACCCCATGTGAAAGCACAAGATTAACACAAATTTTCTGTACAATCTGCTCTGGAAGAAACACAGTGTCACTACAGCATTAATTCCTGCTCTGGAACAGTGCTGTAGCTGTTGGGTTGTCTTTGGCTTACCTTGAATCTTGCAGTCATTCTCATCCTGCAGTACTGTAATGGCCACTAAGTGGTTATTTTCCAACTGTGACATTGCAGCTTCATGCACAGCTGTGATATCCTCCACCTGTTCCAACAACAGTGAGCGCAGACATGGACACATGGTTAGACAGGCTGCGGCACACTGACAAACCACTGCTAGAGAGCTCCAGTGAGACAGAAACAGCAAAGGATCTACTGAATGTGACACTGCCAGCACCTGAGCCAGTTTTGCCATGTTGATGCCTTGAGTGGTAGCATGTAGTCACTGCTGATTGCATTTTTGTACTTTTAACTTAATGGTGATGAAGAGGTACATAAGGAAGCAAAAAGTCAAAAAGCCCTTAGGAGGAGGTGCTGTTTACAAAATGTTCAGAAATCTCAACATTCCATTAATCTAAATTATAATAATGACCACACAGCTCACGGCCATCATGGGAGTGTTCCAGTGTGGCCTGTGGTTTTGGGATTCCTTCAGTACATTGTTTGTTACTAGACTTGGCTAAAGGCAAAGTGAGATCCCTAATGATGGTCTTTTGGTATGAATCTTTAAAGGAACTACAATAAGAAAACTTGTGAAAATAAGTCGGTGGTCCAGAGCACTTTCTGAATGCAGTGTATCAATTTGCTTTTCTGGGGTTTGTAACCACAGTGATCTTATTCCCTATATTTAACACAATATTATCTGAGAGATCTGATAAGGCAGAGGATCAAACTATTTTACATTTACAGTGAAATAGCTGCTCATGGCTAAGTGACTTGACTCTAAACAGCTTTATTTGCTCACAGTTATGTAAAAAATGGTAGAAAGTTACTGCTGCTGAATTTGCCTTGACTGGAATAAAAGTTATTTCACTGCTTTTAGTTGTCAAACATACGTATTAGGTAACCCACCAGAAGCCAAATTTCTCCAACCATATTGGAGAAAACATGCTCTTAGAATAAAAGTTACACATTTAACATGGAATTTAGAATAATCCAAACTAATTTTCATAAAAATGTGGGAGATAACTCAGTGGTGAAGAACTGTTGGCAAAATACCAGGGGCTCAGCCTGCTGATATATTGCACGACAGAGCTGAGAAAGGTGGGGGGCAGATGACCCAAAGGGCTACTAATGGGACAGGGACTATGACGTGACTTTTCCCAGAGCACAGTGTCCTTGTGTGTGATGTCTGTAAGCTGCAGCCTCATGAGTATTGCCATGTTCTTTACCTGGCCCTTGCTAAAGCCTTTATTGGTACTGCAATTGCTTCTCAACTGAAGAGCGCCCCATAGGAGTGATTATGCTCAACGCCAACACCCTCAGAAGGTGAAGGGGTCTCCTCTCACTGCCACCATCCTTGGCGAGTTATTTATCCATAAAGCCAATTAAATATGTCCCAAATGATCTCTGGGGATTTTTCTGCCTTCTGTGTGCTTCATATCCCCATCCCAAATGACTTTCTTTAATCTTCCAGTGTGACGTCCTGTCTGCAGTTTTTCATGGCATATAGTCAACTTGGCACTGGGAAGCAGCTCTCTTGGATGCTAATGACTTACCCTGTGGGCTTGATCACCTCACCTAACACAAGTCATGTTTATTTCTGGCTATGGAAAGTACCTCAGGTGGGATTTTTAAGGCTTAATGAAGTAAAATCAAGAGGAGGCTCTTGTGGGAGGTTCAGTAAGCTGCTGGACAGAACAGCTTGAGCTGAGCACCTCAAGTGAGAAACACTGGCAAGACAGATCATAGCCTTTACTTTGCAATTCTGCCTCTAGCTGCAAGGAGATGTGAGAATGTACTGGCACACAAGATCAGTTTGTGAAGTGTTTGGCTCTCATGCTCTGCTACCTCCTCAAAGGCAGCTGAACCTCCAAAACCTGACACAGGAACTGTGACTCCAAGGAAATAACAGGTGTCTGATAGTGAACTAAGTGTTGACTGGAGCAATACAACATGGAAGATTAAGTTGTGACTAGAAACCATGAAAGTGGGATGACTATCTTCCAAATTAGATGTATGGATACAGACTTGCATGCAGATCCATGGTCAGAAGGATTTTGCTGTTGTTACTGCCTTTGTGAATGCAAACTCAAATCCCTCCACGCAGATGGGCAGCTCAAGGACAAGGCTCTTCTCATGGACACTGTAAGAGCTCCATTTCCTTGGCCGAGAAACACTGCTGGTGAGCAGCTCTCCAGCATGCCCTGTCAGCCTCCCCTCATTCAAGAGTGCTCAACACAAGGTGGGTATACAGTAGAGTAGGAATTCAAAGGGAAAACCTGCTAAAACTCCCCATGCTAACTGAACCACGAATTGAAAATGTGGGCTAAAACTCTGAGGTACTATGGTCACAGCAGCACTTTCAAACCAGTGGAGAGGAATCAGGGAATACAGAGCTCTGGAGCAAACCAAGAATTATTTGCCCCACAGAGGGAAAGAACTGTTTCCACTGTGATGATAAATAGAGTCACAACAGATGAAAACATTAGAAAAATAAGCATATTTCTAGTCAAGTCTTACAATGACCTGTATCACCCTTTCTTGCACTGATCAGCTTGAGAGAAGAAGAACCAACATCTGTTCTTGTGGTCCTGAGAGCTTGCAGAAACACTTCAAAGAGTAGCAGAGCTAAGCTATAAGCTATTTAAACAAAAAAAATTAACAAATTCCTTCACAAATGCTGATGTCAGGTGATCTGGGAGAGGCAAGCCTTGCAGATAGAGCCAACATCTTCTACCAAGCAGACTGACACACTGACACAGTGAAAGGAAAAAAAAAATTGTCAAGGCTTTTGGGAAAGCTTCTCCTTCATATCAGAAAGAAAGGCAGAAATTTTGAAGGGCATTGCAAGAAAACTAACTTGCATAAACTGAAATGAGAACCAAAAGACATGGCTCAGCACAGGTTCTAACCATTTACAGAGAAATACTTTGAAAAATCTGATTTAGAACATGAAAACCTATTTGATAGCACCTTCTAATACATCTTTGGAAATCTACTCATTAACAGAAATAGGTAGTTTGTCCAGGACAAAACAGACCAGTCGCAGGAAGCCTTTGTCTGGCATGTTACAAGCCTGCAAATCAATTACAACTATCAGGTCCAGCAATTAAAATAGGCAAAATCCAGTGTCCCTGCCCTGAAGAGTCAAACCAAACTGCACAGAGGTAGCCAGGGCAGCAGGCATCCTGAGGCACAGGCTGGGATGCCCTGTGTCTTTCTGACACAAGGTGACTCAAGTGCCAGCAAAGACAGCTCCCATCCCAGGAGGGATCTGCTGCATCAGGAGCCTGGGTGGCACCCCCATGGGTGTGGTATGACAGAGCCTAAAGGCACAGAGTACAAGGCACACCTGAGTGCAGCAGGTTCACAAGTGAGAAAAGCCCTTGTGATCTGTGGTGCTGGGGAGTGGGTAAGAGTCACAGCTGGAAAAATCAGAATAGAATCCACTGCTTACTCAAGGCAAAATGGGAAAACACCAGGTAGAGGCATCATTGCCATAATCCAGAGCAGGATGTTCTGCCACCATATGAGAGGTGCCCAGAGGTGAGTTACAGTGTTTGTTCTGACAAAGCCAGACAAAAGTAGCTGCTTGTACTATCTACACCCAGAAAGCAAAGCAAGGAGAAACACGTGGGTTGTACAGTCCAAGAGGTTAGACTGATTGGTGGGGCAGCAATCAGGGGACCCAGAGGGTATCATGTGCTTGATGTTTAGGTTGCATGTGTTGCATGGGTGCTATGACTTCACTGTACTGCCCTTTAACTAGCAAGTAACAAATGGACATGGCTCTGCTGGCCTTGCCTGCGTGGAACAGGTTTTCATTAATCCTTGGTTTTAGTCATAAATTGACTAAAATAGGTGGGTTGAGGAGCAAGTATGTGTGGGCAGCAGAGATAATATTTGTATTGTAAAACATCAGGAAGCATGTGAAGACAAGACATGGCAATGTAATAGACTAATGTGTAGAAAAAAATGGTGGAACTAACAGGGAGAACCAGCTGTAAAGATACTCAGGATTACATTTTTCCAGTCATAACTCGTTACCAGCATCTTCATGTTGGAGTGTTCAATATATATTTCATTAGCTGGACCCACTCAGTACTAGGATGGACTACTCTTCAAAGGTGGCAGGTGGAGACTGACCTGATCCTGATGCTGCAATTTGGCTTGTTCCAGCTGCAGCCTGTGCTGCTCCTGCAGGCTCTCCTTCTTGGTGTTGTACTCCTCCTGCAGCCGCTGCTCCAGGGCCTGCATCTCCTCCTGCTGCTGCCTGCGGAGCTGCTTCCCCTCCTCCTCGAAGCGCCTCTCCAGCTCCTCCTTCTCTCTCAGCAGTTTCTTCCATCTCGCCGTGTTCAGGTCTGTGGAGACAAGACCACACAGTGCTCACACTGCCTGGGACCAGGCAGTGGCACTGGGCCTCTTGCTAGAGCAATGAGCTTGGCAGTTCTCACCCGCTCTGTTACACAAGGGGTGTGATTGACCACCAGACTAGAAGGATATGTATCTCATATATCCCATTTTCGAGCTGTTCGAGGCTGCTTATCCTGTAAACTTGTCACCAGCTCCAGCAGAGACCATTCAAATCCATTAGTGCACATTTGCTTAAAATATTTTTGTATTCAAACCACTGTCTCGTGTGCTTCATGGCATCAGAGAGTACAAATGAAAGGCTGATACTGAAGGCAATCAGAAAATGTGAAATTTTTACTCTAATTAACCCAGTTAGTTTTGAACTAACCCAGTGACTGTGCCTCAGAATTCACACTACTGTTTTGCAGCAGTTCTATCAAGTCAAGGAAAATCAGGCCATTTCCCCATTTAGTTCCTCACCTTTATTGTTGCCCAGATCCCAAGAAAGCAATGTGACAAACACTGTGTCCTCAGCCTTTTGCTTTGCTGAAGAACAGTTGCAATAAATCCAGATATCGAAGACTTGATGCAAGCTGGACAAGATCAGCCAGACTACATTTAAAGAGCAAGTTTGCTCACTTTTAAAGATCTAAGAGGTCAGAAGTGATAAAATCATCATGACCATAACATTCAGAATAGTAGAGAACAAGAGATGGGTTTCTAATGGTACTGCTAGATCTATTTTCTGATTTAGACCCATAGTTGACTTAGATGATCAGGTTTTTGAACAATCTGTCTGCATAGTTATCCTTTTGCCTTTCGAAATGCACATGCCATGCACAGACCTGTGTTGCATGGTAAGTCAGAGGACTGGGAGCAGCTGTCTCCCTGCTGAATGCTTCAAAACCATATTAATCCTATGGCCACATATTTGTTCAATATCTGTATTTTGCTGCCTCTTTCTACTACAGTGTCAGACTGTGCTCACTTTTCCCAGGATAGCAACAATTTGTCCAAGTTACCAGTGCTGTCCACACAGCTCGAGTTAGGTGCACCCATGCAAGGTATTTTGGGCACCCAGGCTAACCATTCCCTTCCCCACATAGCTATTTCTCACCCTACTTAGAGCTCTGCTTCCACTCTTGCTGGACACCAATATCCAGACTTGCTCAGTATGTCCAGACAGACATACTGGGCTCCTGTTGTGATCCTGATATTTTCTGGAGCACTGTGAGGGACTCTGTCAAGCTCTCTGCTCCTTACAGAGAGTGAACCAGTGAGTTTAGCACCTCAGTGGCAGCACATAGAAAGCTTTCCCACTTGCCTTATATCCAGAATAGAATGGTACATTAGCTGGGATGTCTTGTCTCCTGGCAGTCTGGATTATAGCTCTAAACCCTCTCTCTTGCTTTTTGCTGTTTTATTATCTTTGGCATGTAAAGTGATCCCAGAGCAGGAGGGGTTATGCTTGCAGCTCTGCCTTCAGTAGCATTCAAACTTACTCAAGCTTTAAATAGGAGCTGTAATGAACCCCATCTCTCTCCAGCCTCTCTAATGGGATTACCCAGCACAGAGGGAGGGCTAGGCAATGAAACAATGTGCTCTAACCAAGAATAAGTCCATCTGAAACATATCCTGTAACCTGAAATACAAGGCTATTCACAAATCAGACCCTAATGCAGGAGCAAAATGGAGGAAGGAGGGAAGCAGAGAAAGTGAGCTTGCATGGCATGTTCCCCATACCCCCAACAATGCTATGGGAGGCAGGATTTGAAGAAATTTGCCCTATACAGAATATGAAACATCTCTAATGAGAAGGGTTGATCCCTACCATAAATCTCAGACTAAGAAAATGAGGCTGAGGGCTGAAGTGTTGAGGAAAAACTGAATCTCTTCTTAGTAGGGAGATGGACTTTTGGGCATGGCTCTACTGGGACAGGTGTAGCCAAAGGCAACACCCATGGAGCCCAAGGGTCTGCAGCTCTGTGCCTGGGGAGCAGGAACCAGTGTGGGAGAGCCTGCCCTGCTGGAGCCAGCTGTGGCTTCAGTGTGTGGTCCTGTGAAACAGCTGTGTCACCTCCAGCAGGGACTCTGTAACAGATGTCTGAACAGAAGCCCTGCTAACGCTGCTGGAAAAGTGAATTTAGCTTTCAGGCATCAAGACAGGGATACTGTTAAAGTGAGCTAGTCTTGTAGAAAAAAGAAAAAATCACTCAGAAAAGTTACATGAATATGTTACTGACATGGAACAAGGCAAGCAGAGCACAACTGCCATTAGTCTGTTGTGAAGAGTTACACCCCAGCTTTCTTTTTCCTTCTCTGTAGGTATTTCCATTGCTGCTTACAGACTCCAACACAATGTGGCATTTCCTGGGATGACAGTGTGCTGGGTTAAGTGAGACCAGCTACTGCAGCATTCTTACTCCCTGAGCACTGAGTGCACAACACATCAGCAAAACCCACTTCAGGCTGGGAAGGTGAGGGAAAGGTAGATGTCACTACTGGACTGACCTTTCCCTATCACACAGCCTCCCAGTCCTGTCACTTTGCATTCAGGAGGGCAGCTCCTGTGGGAACTGGGGCTGGTGTCTTATGGCCTCACAGAGGGACTGCTTCCTTCTGACACGAGAAATGGGCTCTTCCTGACCCTTGGCGCCAGACTCACAGACAAATCACAGCCACTACACCCAGGTTAAGTGTCCTCTCACTGGGAGGCAGATCCAGGAAGACATGGCACAAAGGCTTTGGCTTCCAAACTCTCATGAAAACAGATAATACAAATTTTAAACTAGACATCTCATTGCCTTACCTTCATCTAGGTTTTTTATGCATCTTCATGCCTCCTCTCAACTCACTTCACGTCATTGGTCTGACAGTAAAGAAGCAGGTAATTTTGACATTTAATTTCCATTAGTTTGAAGGGAAACAGCTGGTATTCAAACCCTCTTTATTTCAAGACACTCAGTGTTGCAGCTGAAAAGTGCTTATATTTATAATTTATAAAGATTGGTGTCTTGAGTGTAGAACGATTGCTTGTCATGTTTTTCCAGCCTTGCTATTTCTAGCAAAATACATGAGCAAATCTTACTGCTTTAAATAACAAGTCCCTCAGCGTTTACAGAGGCCAAGATTCCTCCCCAGGAGTGGGAAGGGAGAATCATTTTCCTATTTCACCCATTCTGGTTTCAGATGTGCTGTGATACTTTCGCAGCAGTGCTGGGGGTAAAAGTGGACAGTGTTGTCTGAACCTCAGTATTTTGCCTGGCTCCAGAAGGATGCAGGTCTCCCTAAGCTATTTTTACACATGCTCTACTGCTACAATTGCTTCAGCAGTGGTTTTACATACCACAAGAATTTTCCTTAAACATATATTCTTACTTTTCTAAACAGTGGGTTTTCTGTTGCAGTTTCACTGCTTTGCACAGCAGAATCCTGCAGTTCCTGTTGAAGTTAAAGACTGCATGCTGTGAAAACTGAGTACATTCAGCACCCAAACTATAACTCTGAATTGCTGCTATTGCCTAAACAACTAAATGTTGGACTCAACTGCCTGTATCAACCCTGGCTAGTCCAGCCTTGTTTTACTGATTCATTCAGGCGTTTACATCAGTGAGTCTGACATGGTAAATTTACACATGAGAAATCAGGAATTTCTGACCAACACCCATGCTGTTTAACTGGACTGGTTATTTTTAAATTAACAAGAAACTACTTATTAAAGTGACGGAGGCAAGTCAGAACTACAGCTTGGTTGTAGTCAAAATAACACGCTCTGGTTTTCCCTGAATTTCTTCATAGAATCACCCAAGGTTGCTGTTGTCAAATAAAGGATTGTTTCATTCTTTATTTGCATAAACCTTGTACAGTGTTGTACAACACAGAGACTCATCTGATAGTGAGACCAAAATAATTTTCCTATAGCACAGGTGGGCTGCATGTCTCCAGTAGCACCCTCATGTCTCCAGTAACAACTTCAGCTTGAACTGCTTCAGAGACTGCAAGGAACTGCACTGATGAGAAATGCTCTCAGGTACATGGCATTTACCATTTCACCTTGTCCACAGTTTTAAAACACTGGTTGTTTCACAAAATTAAGTTTTACAATTTTATACCAAAGAAAAACAGACTGTCCAGCGATTTTTGACTTACGCTAAAAACCATGGCCATTTACCTTCCATATGTAGCGATATATACTAGGATTTTTATTGCTGATGAATTATTTCACATTCTGCTGAAGTGCAATACTTGCACATGTTCATCTTTTTGTTCATCCCTACTGGGAGTCCTTCTAGCTGGCCATGTTGCATCTCAGGGTTGCACAGAGAGGATTACTTCCACCAAGCAGGTGATCAGCCACCTGTGCCACTCCTAAACAGTCTCTGCTCAGCATCTCTGTGTCTCCCAGAGTGATGGGAGGAAGAGGTGGCCTGTAATGACTCCTCTCCATTACACAAGCCCACAGGACCACTGAGGAAAGGACTGTCTCACACCATCATTTCCCTTTCAGAGGAAGAAAGCCCATACACATCTACAGCTTATCTCCCTTCTGAAGCAGTACAGCTCAGGCTGCTTTTCTGGAGTTTCTGTGGTTCTTACCAAAACTGTCCCCGCATATGCCACCAGGACTCAGCTTTGTGCTGAGGAGCTGCCTGTTGCTGCATGTGCAAGGGCAATGGCAAGGGCAGGCAGTGCAGCAGTCTCCTGTTACTGAGCATGCTGCTCTGTGACCCCCAAACATATATATATATATATATATGAACCCCAGGCAGTTATATCCATGGCAAAGTTGTCTTCTCCAGCAAAGCCAACAGGGATTTGTATTCACCTCAGCTGTACAAATATGGTGTAAATGGAAGCAGAGCTCTTTGTCTCCAGCACTGAACCTCTTTCCTTCCCATGTCACTGCCACTTAGAAAAGCACTCAAAAATGAGCAAAACCAACCTGCTAGATTGAGGTAGGGCTTTCAAATGAAAAGTGGCTGTTGAACCAAGAACTTCAGATGTGCCCTGCCTAAAGAAAGCATCAGTGGCAACAACTCCTCTGTAAGAGCTGTAGAGATCCAGAGGATGAAGGAAGGCAGGCATACTGGTATTGCTGCAATATACATTGGCCATGGGGACAATAAAGCTCTTCATGAAATGACAATCAGCCAAAGAATTTCAGAGGGGCAAAGCTGGGAGCAGAAGCTCCTGGGCATCTGAAAAGGGCTGTGCTCAGCTTTGCTGAAGTGGATTGTCATGGGCAAGGTGAAGGCAAAGCACAGGGAGGATCTGCAGTTCTGCCCATCCCACAGGGGTTTGACCTGAGCCTCCCTTTGCTGGCCACGTCATACTCTGGCCACATAACACAATCTGTGCTTAATGTGTGACCCAGGAACTGGGCTCCCACATGCAGGGAAAGCTGAGAGGTCCCCTCCATTCACAGCTCCAGTCATCAGTGGTTCCAACACCTTTTGGTACTCAGGGTGTCCCCTGACCCAGTGGTCCTCCTCTCCATTTGTCCTGGGGTAGATGAACCCAGCATCACACTTACTCTGGAAAGCTTTAAGCCCAGAAGAACTCAACCTGTTGACTGAAGCCAGAGCAAAAGCCCATCTTCTCTCTCAAGAGTGGCAATATCATTGCACTCTCTCTCCTTCTAGATCAGAATCCAAAAAGAAAAGATGGGCATGCAGATATACAGGGAATACACAGACCAAATGGGATGCACTGCTCTTTCTGTCTTTCAACCAGGAAGAGACCTTAGAGATATTAACAAGCAAATTCTGAGCTTGGTGTCCCTTGGTTTGTAGCTGAACTGCAAAACACACCAATGTTCATAAATTAGCAATGCAGTCCCAGTCACTGTGCACTGCAAGGGTCCCAAGCTCCCGCTTCTCATCACACTGTGCTTTCTCTTCAGCAGTGCTGCTGTTTGAGGATAGAAGCTATGGATTTATAAAGAACAATTTGTTTAGTAAAGATGATGCACAACTGGCCTCAGCATGTGTGGCAATAAACCCATCTGCACAGCAAAGAGGTAGAATCAAGGTTCCCTGCAAAGTCACAAACCCTTTTGCCGCTGGGCTTCAGGAAACACTTTGTCACACGTATGCAGGATCCCCAGGATTAGGTCACAGGGAATCATAGTAACTGCTTTCATGTCAAGGGAGAAAATCACTTCATTGTTACTTTTCTTATACTACTTACCAACTTCCTCTCTGATCTTTGCAAGCTCGACTCCTAACTCCTTTATTTTCACAAGGGCATTTTCATTCTGTTTAAGGAAAAAGAGAGAGAAATATGTATAGTACCCAGGTTTATCCCAGATAAGCACTTTCACATGTTCATTTAGTAAAGCAGATTAGATTGATTCCTCATACTACTTTTTTTTTTTGTT
>VZRX01020672.1:69245-147038 GCA_013398075.1 Notiomystis cincta
TTTTTTTTTTTTTTTTCTTAGGGGAGGGAGTGGGATTGTAATGAACTCATTCAGTTTTTAAATCAAGCTTAGGAGCCACAACTCACTGGCTAAAAATACCTTGTATGCCTACAGGTACACGTACACACACTCATATGCACACAACAGTGCAGAATACTCTGTTTACTCCTATGTGCCTGAAAAGACATTTGTATTTTTGTATAATTTTGTGGTCAATCTGTGTACCATTTATGGCTGGGCTGCACATACAAGATGGATTTATTAATTCTGTTAAAATTCTTTCATCTATGTAAGCTTGCATTTAACTACCTCCAATCATATTAATGTGCTCCAGAGAGTCAAACTTACAGAGCAGATTGCTGTACTGACACCATTGTAGGCATGGTGAGCATTCCCATACAAACACCACTAATAACCTGATGTTCATGCCTATTTCCACATCTTTTTCTGTGATTTTATTTATTAGGGCTCCTTTCCTTGACAAGTCTCAAAAGAAATCTGAATATTTAAGGAGTAAAACAGATGAATTGGCTAAAGGAAAATTAAAACATATTTACATGAACAATGCTAAGGTATTTTTACCAGAATGCAAGGACTTTGACAGCAGATATCTGATGGGTGCTGTGCAAACTGACAGACGAAATTCTTATCTCCATCAAGTGGAGTCTGATTCAGTACAATAAATCCCAGCATAGCGATTCAATCATATGGGCACTTCAAATTGAGATGCATCATGAATCACATTAGAAAGAAGACAAAGGAATGTACCCTGCTGGGAAGATCACTAATGATTAATAAAACTAGATCAGGTTACTATAAATATGTCCTGGGTTAGAAAAAGTCAAGAATCCTTAAAGGATACTACAGAAAAATCATATTCAAGAGAAAAAGCAGTACAGTAGTAAATTGAATTAAAAGGAGTCCTAGAAACCAAATCTTTCCGCATTAAGCAAGTAAGGCTAATAAAAATCTAGGGCACAGACAGGATTAGTTTGGCTGCAGAATACATAGCAGATAGGACAAGAAGTCAGTTCTATACTACAAAAATGAAAGTGGAAAAAAAATTTTCAGAAGTTAATGCTTCTGTATATTTTTCCTGCACTTAACTTTTAACTCTGTTAACAGAGAAGTAACACAACTTTATTTCTGGTGATACCAGAATAATAGAATCTGGAAATTGAATTAATCCTTTACATATTGCCCTTCTGGGATGATTTCCACCAGATGCAAAGGACTCCCTTTCCAGAAAGTTTGCTGTAAATGGAGTGATATACTGAACGGATTTGAGAGCCTTGAAAGCTTGAGGAGACCCAGATGATGTGGCCATCTTTCCTACTCAGTTATGGGAAAAAGCCAGAAATGCAAGGCCTGGCTCCTCCATTTAGCTCCATACTCTGCTGAGTAATGCTCAGGGGGCTGTGTGCCAGGACTGCAGAGTGTCCAGTCCTGACCAACTGCATTAGGTTCAGAATAGAGTTATGTGCCTTCTTATGGACTTCTTTTTCCTAATTAGTCAAAAAGTTACAGAAAAAAAAAAAAGTCCCAATAAATACAGCCTGATTTGTTAAAAAACCAGATCCCTTTACCCAGATTCCCAAACCAGCAGTCTTACAGGGATAAGGTTTCCCCTCTTGGAGAATGTCCTTGCATCTGCCCATGTGGTCTGTTTAACTCACTGGAGTCATGTTAAGAAGTGCTCTTGACAGACTGCCAGGCCTGGTGCCCTTGAAGGCGTGTGCACAGGGAAATACGGGATGCAGGACTTGCATCCACTCAAATTACCAGCTCTTGTTAATTGAAACAAAAGCCACTCAAAGCAAGGGAGCTCTGCACAAATCATTACCAGCACCTACAGATAAGCAGAACTCAGCAGGATTGTTATTATTCTCTTTACATAAAAACAAGTAAAACCCCTACTTTTTAGGGGGAAAAAGTGTTAAAAATTTTGATCCCCCATAAGAAATATTACAGAAATATCACATTTTACATGATGTCTCATCTTAGGTAAGGTTTTTCCCACCCTTGAGGACATTTGGTGGTGGGATCCTCTCCAAAAATGTGGAGAATTGCCATGGTGCCAGCTTGAAAATGCTATCCCATAACTCCAGCTCCAGCATGGGCACCAACCCACCAGAGCAGTGAGGATCACATCTGCCTCCCACCATGCTGGGGCTGTGGTTTCCAGAGCAGAGCAGCCCCTGGGGCTACCTCAAGCAGACAGATCAGCACAGTTCAGGTGCCTTCGCTGTCATTTTACTGCCCTGCCAATACTTCTTGCATTGTATTGTTTTTTGGTTAGAGTTTCCTGCCTGCTCTTTGAGACTTCATATTTATGTTTCCTGGGAGGCCAAGTGTGCAAGGGCTGCCCTCAGTGCCCTCAAGCAGTCCTTCTTTGCCAGAGGGTTCTTCTAGAGAGAATAGCACAAGTCCTTTTCTTCCTCTTGTGCAAGAGAAGCGAGGCTCAGTCTTGGCTGATCATCAAATCAGCCTCACGCTTTCCTGGATGTTCAGTGAACTCACGAATCCCCAACATCTTCTGTTACTGCACCCTGCTTTGTCAGTGTGACATGATAGGTTTGGACTGCACATCCTCCTGCAACACTGTGAACATGCCAGCAATGCAAACCAAAAAAGCCCCTGCTTGCTGTCATCAGCGTGGCTCTGCAGATAACCAGTGCCTCACTGTCAGCGCAGCCAGGGGCTGGGAATGCCAGCGCTAAGGAAACCAAACATTACCGTGGAGCAAATCTGGGTCTGACTAAAGCAGCTAAAGCTAGCACGTTCAGTGCTGACATTCCTATGTATCCACTGCCAAAACATCAAAGCAATTCAAAAATTCACAAGCACACAAGGAAAACTTCCCCAACACAAATGGATAAGAAACCAAGTTAAGAGGATTTCCCATTGGGTTAATCGGTCTTCATTAATATTTATCTCAACAAAGTATTTGAAAGGGAAGACAGGGTAAGCAGCTGCCCTCCCAAGTGTCCACTACAGCTCAGCATATCAAAGGAGCTTTGTATGAAGTCTCTACGAGGTCACCACTTGGAGTTGAGCCATTGAAGGTGAGCATCTAAGGGCCAAATCCAACTTAGATTTAATAAGGTTCGTCAACTGTACACACCTGTTTTCACTATGGGAAAAGATCAGAGACCCTGCAAGGAGATTATGCAAATATCTACCATTTCCAGTGCAGCAGTTAACTGGCAAGGAAGAAAAAAAAATCTTTGATGTGATTTGGAATAATTTATTTTTATGCCCAAAAC
Source organism: Notiomystis cincta (assembly GCA_013398075.1). NCBI lineage: Eukaryota > Metazoa > Chordata > Aves > Passeriformes > Notiomystidae > Notiomystis > Notiomystis cincta. The sequence goes on from VZRX01020672.1 coordinate 72,512, forward strand.
CGTGAAACCAAAACAGTGGGTTTTTTTACAAATTAAAATGTTGCATTTATTTTTCATGTACTTTTAATGAATGATGGACTCCATTACTTTTGGGAAGAATGATGACAAAGATCTTCTGTTGGCCGCATCCCAAAAAATTACTCTGATAATGAAGTAATTTTCATAAAATAAGATTATGCTCATGATGGAGATGAAGAAAAACTTCTTCCTCATTCCTGAACTCTGCAACATAACGGTTAAGTCTTGTGTCTGGAATATGTCCCATCTCCTCAGACAGAAAGAAAAATAGAATAAAACAGGTAGAATGATATGTTTCCCTACTACTCTGTTGAATAGAAGACACAGTAGCAACTCTTTTCCCTATCATCAGCTTTACAGCATACAGACCTCCCAATATTTCTCCTGTGAAAGGCTTGGGTTGGACTGCATTTCAGCGAGACAGACACTGAAAATGGCACATGTGAGTTCTCCATTCAGCTCAAAGCACCCTGAGGATGGATTGAGGCATGATTTACATGGGTGCAACAGCTCCAGAAAACAAGGCAAGTAGTCAGGCAAGGTAGGCAGAGGTGTAGGAAGAAAACAGGAATTTGTACAATTAAATAACAGTGGCCAAATCTAGGAGTGTAGCTCAGAAAAAAACATCAGCTGAATTTAGATACAACCACATGTGAGGACCTAGAAAAACAACTTGGTAGGAGGCATCATAATATGGACCTGGGGATAGGCAAAATGCTGGTGTTGTCCAAACAGATTAAGAGAGGAAGTAGTGATGAAAGCTTGTGGGCAGGGGCTGAATGGAGCACAGAGCAACCTGATCTCATTGAAGATGTCCCTGCTCACTGCAGCAGTCTCGGACTAGATGATCTTTGAAAGTCCCTTCCAACTCAGACTATTCTGTGGTACTGTGGTTCTATGAAAGGCTCTGCTTTAGTTGTATGGAGCTTCAAACAACAATGTAGATATCCTCAAGGAGACATCATCAGAGAGACAAGTCAAGATTTGGACCAGGAATAACTGAGGGATGAGGAGGCAGATTTGAGGTTTGTCTGAGAGTCTCTCCTCTGAGAACTACAACCTACCTGAGAGATACCAATGAATTAGAAATACTAATTAATTAAATCTCCATGTATTTTTAAACAGTAGATAAGTAATAATAGGTACATCATAGAAATGGAAATGGGTCAGATCAGGCAATGAGTGTCAGAAAATTGCCCAGATCCACATAGGAAGTCAACAGCAGCTAGGTAGTAACCATGGGAGCCTGGAGTTACCTTCCCAAATTGACATGACTCTCCACCCTGCCAACTTACATGTTTGCTTATATTCTAAGACCCAAGTGTATGTACATTGTCTCTACTGTACAAACACTTCTCAGTTTTCTACAGTATCTCCTAAAAACTTTCTTCACACAGATGCTCTGTGGCACTTGTTATTAAAACTGCTCCTCCAGAACAGCTTTTCTGTATGCAGAGCTTTCAAAGTATTAAAAAAAAAAATCCCTGACCTGCAAATGATGCTTAGTCACTGTTGTGCTGTATTCAGACTTCCCTGTGGCAAGGTGTTATATGATGGTTGGAAAGAGAATCATATACATTGGGAATTCTCTGGTAGCAATAAATATTTCAGGTGATACTTGTAGAAGCAATAACTGAATCCCACTGCAGCTGATATTCAAAATAATCTACAGTTTTTCTTCAAAAAGAAGTGTTTTAACACTGCTGTTCAATCATGCTGCTTGTAAGGTAATCCTTCCTCATAACACCCTTTAGGTTAAAGTTTACAAGCACTTAAATACTCCACAGTGGCTGCACTTTGAAAAGTTTTATATTAATCCACGCATTTTCTCTTACTGTGGTTAGCAGCATATCTTAAGCTAGATTTAACTTATTATTAGGTAAATGGGAGACACAATCAGTTTTCCATTTAACAGATTTATATGATTATTTCAAAAAGCCATCTAACAGAATACACTGCACAAATGTGTTTCTGCCAAGATATTTTCTATTAAGCAAATTAAATGCATATATTCATTCTCTCACTCTTTTGTACATAAAATCCAGGCAAATATCCAGAAGAATAATGGGAAAAGCTATGTGTTCAAAATGTCTCACAACTTCTCCTGCACATGCCATTTTCCTGCTGCCTGTAGCTAGGTACTAACTTCTGCACTGACATTTCTTACATGACCTATTTTGGTGCCTAGGAATGTGTTCGATTTAGATTCACACGAACATAAGAAAACAGGTAGTTTGGTCTCGTTTCACTCCTCCCAGACTGGAGGATCAATCCTCTGTTGGAGACGTAAAACTTTAGAACAGCTAGAGGCTGAATAATCTCTCTTCAAACTTTAAAACTCTCTGCAAGTTTCCTCTATAACTTGTACTCCACATGGCTATTAAAAATGTAAGAAAAGCAGAGCAAAATATCAAACCGACTGTTGCTACAGAAGATGCCAGCAGTCCCTCCTTGTTTCATGAGCATCCAACCCTTACATTTAGACTGCAGGATAAACTTATGTAAGGCACTGCAGTGCATGAGAAAGCGACACTTAGACCTGTCCCTGGTGAAGGGGAGATCAGCACACTGCAAACAAGCCGAGCATCGTTCCCCTCTCCGCCACCCGGGAAGCGCATCCGCCACCGACCCCAGCGAGAAGCAGCAGCAGCACAGGCTCTATCACGGCTACCGTCCTTCCCTTTCCCTAAAGGATAAAAATAAGAGGCAAAAGTACCGTCTCGTCCTCGCACAGAGAGGGAGGAAAACACATGGAGCAGCATTTGCCCATCCTGGCAGGACAGCCACCCACCGGACCGACCCCCGCCGGACCGCTGCCGGTCTGGCCCGGAGCCGGCGGATGAGCCCCGGGCAGTGACACTGTCAGAAAGGGATGTCCCCGCGCGCCGAGACCGGCCAAGGGGACTTGTCACCCTGCTGCCTCCCGGGGCGGCGGGGGATGCCGGGGCCGGGGGCGCGGCGCCGGGAGCGCAGACGGGACGGTGCCGCGGGACGGGCGGCTGCGGAGCCNCCGCGGTCCTGCGCGGCTCTGCCGGCGCCTCCCCGGGGCCAGCTCGGCGCTGCGCGGCTCGCTCCGGACTGCGACACTGGCCGCCGGCTCGTCCCCGCTCCCGGGTGTCCCCCAGCCTCCCGAGACGCTCCAATCTCCCTGACAGGACTTCCCTGAAATCGTTTATTTAAATCATGAGGACGATCAATATCCACTGGACCTCGGTGCCTCCTTGTAATGGCAAAAACTGATCCCTGCAACATACCCAGAGACTTCTGTAATTTTCAAGGGCTGGTATTTCTCTTTCGGCCACGTATATACATATTTACACCACGTAACCTAATGCTAACCCTAACCTACATATACACACACGGGTGTGTTGCATCTGCCCGGTCTGTAGCAATTTGCCCACTGGGAATACATTTTCTTGGCTGGACTCAGGACACGGAGCTGCAGCAGCCTCACTTCTTTTGGGCTGTTGCCTTTGGCATGACATATTTTCCTCTAACAATTTACATTAAAGACAATGGTGGGAAAAGGCAAAAGAGTTCAGTGACTCATACCCAAGGTGGTATTTATTTGTACTGTGTCACTGTTTAAACCTGAAAACCATTATTTTCCTGAAAGCCAATCTCTACCAAACATACAGAGAAGTGACATTGCCCTTAATGCTGAACAGCTCTGCCTTCTGGTGGGAAAGATGTTCAGGTCTGTGCTCTCTTGGACAGGTGTTTTTGTTTAAATGTATGTTCAACTGTGACTGGTGATGCACAAACTGATTTTGAAAATAGTAGGAACCAACAAGAATGTCCACCAAAACTGTGTTAAATTACATTCAAATGCTCAGATAACTCCAGTGTGTGTGAACTTCTTATTCTCTGCTCTTCCTCAGTCCTGTCAGGACTTCAAATAAAGTTATAGACTATCACAGTCAAGTAATTCAAACAAACAAACAAACAAACAAACAAACAAACAAACAAAGAAACAAACAAACAAAGAAACCCAACTACATAGAAACCCCACCTGTAATAAAAAAAAAAACCAAACCAAAAAACCAAACCCAAACACCAAACCAAATTTAAAATTGCACTCCAAATACAAGTCTTTTAAAATTTGTATTCAAGACCTAACTTTCTTTACAGCATCTGAAAATTAATTTGGTTGGCTACTGAACAGGTGCAGAGTAGAGGTAAAAAGAGACCTCCTTGTATGGTGAAATCATTTCACCTCCTCACTGTAGGAGCTTCTTTTTTTGCCACACAACCTGAAGTCTGTAATTGGGATCTTTTACAGATCCAAATCCTGACTGGAAACTTTCTAACTGCCATAGAAAAAAACCTTACTTAATGCCTTGTAGACAAATTACCACAGCCATTTCTCTGAGCTGGCTATTAGAACTACAGTATTCAGCTCCACATATCTATCAGGCAGGGAAAATAAAACCTGGTCATTATTCCTTTTGTTATGCTTTTAAAAGGAAGTACTTTTCTTCTTCAACTGCTTTGCTAATAATGGGGGATTTGCTGTTTGCATGTGATTATAAATCTAAGGTAAAGATTAGCTAGCAAGGTCTATGCACCACTTTAGTACTATTTAAGCACTAAACTGGAAGAGAAAATATTTAAGTGAAACTGAAATCAAGCAGAAATCATCTGTTGTCCTTCTGGCAAGGGTGAATTGAGGTCCCAGAGGCTGATTTAGGATTGATAAGCAGTAGGGATACATCTGGGAGAGCTGCTGGGCTCTTTGGTCAGCTTAGATCCTTCTGGAGAAAGTGAGACCAAACTCAGTTTGAATTAAACCTCGTCTTTCAGGTCAAGGTGTGTAGCCTTAAGGTGAGAAAAGACCCAAGTTGAGAAAGCAAAGGGAACATAGGAACTATTTTAAAGAGTAATCCATCAGTCAAACACACAAACAAGAAGGATGAAGAAAGAATTTAGGAGGGGTCTCTGTGGTGGCAGCATGCTGACAGGTAGGTTACTATGTGGAGGACTTCAAACACACACCTGAAGGCAGCAATGCCTCGGGAATTAAGGATATAGAAAGGGAAATGAACATAACTGATACAGGAGCAAAACACTCAGCAAAGCAGGCACATCGGAGGACAGGACAGCCCTTACAGCCAAATTCTACGAGAACTGGCACTTTAAACAGCAGGTTCAAAACAAAGTTTTTAAATTAGTGATTCTTAATTTCAAAATACTAGAGTCATCTATCTGATTTTAGTGGCATGTGGCACTTGGATCAAATACTGAAGAGGAATAATATTTAAAAACCCTCCTTGCTATGCACAACAGAGCACCAAAGGCAGATAGATCCATACCAGTGCAGACTACTGCCTCTGTACACCAAAAGAATTTATATTTTTAGATGAGGGTAATATATAACTCCCACCTATTGAGGACCAGGTGACCATGTGGTGCCAATCACAACGTTGCTCATCAGGCTGGGAAAGATTGCGAGTTGCTGAAGGAGTGTTAAGCAGGGAGGAGGCCTTTGAGGGAAGAGGACAAGGACTTGCAGTAAATGGAACTATTGGGTTGAGTGGAGATAATGAATAGATCTGTTCAAAGATCAATTCTTGGGGCAAGTTGTGTCATTCACTTATGAACCTGGTCAAATATTAGATGCTGGGATGCACTGTCCACAAAGGGGAGAGTCAAAACACCGTGCTTGTCAAGCTGGATGCTATTTAGGGTGAAAGGAGTGGTCATGATAAGAAATATAGAATATTGAGCAGTCCAAGGTCCCAGTCACAGGAACAAATAACAGGAAATTCAAGTAGGAGATGGAAACTCATCAGCTGAAAATAACAGCAAAAAAGGGTATTGCTTATCCAGTCATGGGATAACTAAGAGCAATGTCTACAGTACAGATCTGAATAAAGCAAATACAACCTTAGGCTCTAGGAAACACTAAGAGGGAAGTTTAAATGCTTTAGAAAAGCCACAGACAGATCTCACCTGAAACCTCACACAGTTCTGTGTTTGGGGTATAGCAGTTCTGAGGCAGCAAATACATAGCCCACACCACTGGAGAGGTGCCATGAAAACATCTGCTTCTTCCAAGAAAACAATAGCAAAGTGACAAATGACAGCTTCCTATAAATACAGGGAGAACACTAAGAGAGACAGAAGTACTTCAAGGTCAAAAAAATTATTTACATAACGATAAAAGGGTGTGAACTTGGGCATACCTAAGTCACAAGAGATTCTGAAGCAGTCCTCTGGTAGAAACAGAAGACTTTCAAACTGAAATTTGATCATTTTAAGGAAGAAGTTATAGGATTTGGCAACAGGGAGGGACTGGATTTGATGACCCAGAATGAACTCTGCTAGCCTTTCCTATCCATGCAAACTGCTGGTCTGTGCATTGTCACCAATATATTACTGCACATTTTGCCGAGGGTCCACACCCAGAATGTGAATGTGCCTCTGCCAAACTGCTTTGCAGGGAGCTCTGTCCCAACAGATCTGGCCCATATTTCCCTTCAAGGCAGAATGAAGAAGTCTGTGGATAAGACAGAGATCAACATGGGCTGGAAAAACCTGCCACTGTTAGTTAAAAAAACACTTTTCATTAAAGTTGTAGTTTTGTTTCATTACTGGAAAGAGAAAATACAGATCAGTTCCACAAAGAAAGGTGTTCCTCATGTATAGGATTATTTCTTCAAATATAAGAAGAAAGAAGTCTGATAAAATTAAATTTTAAAACATAAAATAATTGCACAAAACAAGCGACTTAACAGAGTAAGTTTTACAATATTTATTGACTTCAGTGGAAACACAATGTAGTTAGCATCTCACAGGGTAAGGCTCCTAGGTAATTAAAGGCCAAGGAGGATATCTACATGTTCCTAAATGTCTCAGGGGAGTTGCTTAGTCTATAAACAAGCTATTCTAATGGTAAAGGGGCACCATGGGCAGCAATTTTTCCCTACAGTGACAGAATCAATGCTTTCCTCCATGATGCACATAATACAATTCCTATTTACTGTCTAAGCAAATCCAGTATTTTACATCTATCTGAACTAAACTGGGAGAGGTAAGGAAAAATTAGCCATATTTTATAGTTTGCTATGGTCCCCAAATAGGGCACATTGTTCTCTTCAGCTCCATAATGGTCTTTATGTATCAATGCATACACTCAGCTCTGTAGAGAATAAACAATAAATAATTTCATCAGGGTTCTATACATGTATTCTAACATATATAAGAACATTTGGATTCCTAACCATTAATATCTGATGTTTCCCAATTTTATGGAGGCTGGCTAACCTTCCTGGGGGAGATATAGCGCTTTTCCTGGATTTTCACAATGCAAAGATAAGGCAAAGTGAGAAGATGGAAGATCCATGGAGAATGAAAACCAGAACCGAAGTCTTGGGAAAGCTCTGGGACAAAAAGGTAGTAACACAGTGCTATGTGTGTCCCAGAGCAGGAGAATCCTCGAGTGAACTGCATATTATTCATCCTTTATGAAATGCTGGAAAGGCTTGCTGAGGGGATTAGCATGCGAAGTATGTCAAACAAATGTTTAATTTAATTTGAATAGATAACACTCTGAGGACATGAGCAGCAGAAGACAGTACAGGAAACATGAAGGGATGCAAATTTGTTTGCAAGAGGACTGCCAGCTCTAGGAATAAGTTGATAGGGCAGTATCCAGTGCTCATGGAAATAAACATAGGAAACAAGAGAAAGCTGAAGGAGACAGTGGTTAGAGGTGAGGACCAAGGAGACTGAAGACAGTACCATGGGGATACAGAGGGAGATTATGGGGAGAGAAGGCTGAGGTGGGGCATACCAGAAGTTCAAAAACCGCTTCACCCGGTGAAGAAACCAAAGTACGGATTCAAAAAAAGAGATGAAACTAAGGAGAAAGGAAAGATTGTTCTGCAGGTGGCATTTCGGAGGACAAAGGGACATGCAGTGGTGAAGGGAGACAAGGAACAGGAGACTGCAGGAATGAGGAGGGACGTGACAGTCAGATGCAGAGGACCTGGTGCATAACTGAGACACTGCGACGTCTGTAATGCCTCAGCTCGGGAGAGAGATGGATAAGTCGGGCTATCGGCAGCTGCCGCCTCCGGGCATTCTCTGCAGTCAACAGCGGGAGGCGACCGTGACACCGACATTAAGCACCTGCGCAGCACGGCGGGAGAGCTCTGGCTGGCGGCATTCACTGGGGACAGGACTTTGTCTGGGGCACTGCAGAGGCAGGATAGGGCAATGCTATCCCAGCAATGCACTTTGAACAGGAGACTTAGAGAATGACTGAGTGGCACGCCGAAGGTGGGAGAGCACGGCAAGCAGAAGGGACCTCCAGCACGGTTTACGCGATTATCACAACCTATTTCTCTGCGTGTACTCTCTTCAAACACTGTTGCAGTTTGTGTGACACAACATGCGGGTGGGCTTTGTCAGAATTTTGGTATCTACAAGAGAGAAGCTGAGCATACTGGCAGAGCTGCAGACAAGTGGGGAGACTGAATTTATTTTTCAATAAGCCAAACATGGACCTCAAAGACTGAAATTGATTTATTGACAGCATTGGTAACTCTTCAGTTCTGCAAGCAGTATAATTTGGAAATAGTCTCAACTAGTCCTAAATTCTCTTTCCAATTTCACTTATTGGAACTGCCAATCACGTTGTATTTCTGTGAGTGCTTGAAACCAATGAAGATGAGTACTGCTGTCAAAGGGAGTGTTTTAATCTTCCCCTCTCCTGGTCACTTGTTTTGTCCCAGCTTCCTTCCTTCCAGCCACACAGGTGTTTGGGCACTGAACCAGATGGGGTTAAAACTAAAGCAGGGAGAAAGTGGTGAATTTGGGGAGAGTCAGTTTCACTAGTGCAGGGCCAACTTCCCCAGGACAAGGAATGTCCACACTCTGCTGTCAAGCAGGAGGAGAAATCCTGTCACAAGCCCCTGAACCCTAATCTTGTCAGACTGGAAACTACAGTGGCCCAAGGAAATAAGAAAAGCAAACACATTCACTCTTACATTTCACTTTCCCTACTGGAGGTGCATTACAAGGTTTCTGTGACTCAGCTCTCTCGTTAGCAATGCAGTTCTCCGCGCTGCTCTTCAGACATACACACGCGGTTCATTATTTTCCAGGTTGAGGCTGTTATTTTTGTTCTTGCCTAACTTAGAAGAACAATTCAGAAAATGTAATACAGTGCTTTGGGGATTTCTGAAGCCATGAGCAGTCAGTCAGTAGTGAGTTTCAGTGGGATGATTCAGCTAGAGCTGAAAGTCACGCCAGATGGCCCCAGAATGGCAATTTCCCTTGGATTTACAGTGAGGTTTCACATTTTGTGCATTACTCAGTACCATGAGGTTTTAATGATCCTCAGGCAACTTATATGGAAGCAAACAATTTTTAATATAGTTTTTCAACTATACAATTATGCTATTGCATATTTGGATGAATAGACTGTTTACTCTAGAATTTAACAAATTAACACGGACTCCATGGCTTCTGTTTCTCAAGTGAGAGAGCCCAGCCAGATGACTCCTTTTTTATTTCAGTTCTTATATAAAAAGTATGCGAGGATCTAAACAGAATTCCTTCAGAGTTTTGTTATTTCTGGTAGTGTAGTCTTACATTTATTTTAGTGTGAGTAGTTTGCAAGGCCATGGATTAAAATTCATGAGAGAACAATGCTTTATTATTATGTTTTCTAGTTCTTGATGTCTGGAACAGTACAAAGTAAGCATTCCAAATGAACTAGTTCTCGCTGTCAGAGAATTCATGTTTCCTCATATGAAATATCATTTATGCACCAAGATCACAAGGAAAAATGCATGTTTTCACTGAACTCCTCACCTGCCCTCTACCCAGGAATACATCCCCTGCAAAGCTATTTCTAAATTCCAAACCTTTGAGTAGCTGGAAGCAGATGGCCATTTTCTTAAATCAACTTTGCAGAGAAATGTTCCCTTCTCCCAACAAACAGGTAATCTCCTCTCTTCCACTCCTGAGTTACTCTGGGCCCAAGCCAATGACAACTTCAAGCTGCTGTATTTTGAGGCCAAGCAGAGCAAGGCACAAGTGTTGACATTCTGTGACAGCAATGTCAGTGGCAAAAAAATTCCAATGGCTTTACATGGGCCAATTTGAAAGAATATCAGTGCTCTGCTGAAAAGAACGATTTAAGAACCATTAATGAGAATTCAAACTATCAGTTGTGGGCTTGGGAAGTTTTTGCACAAAGAAAACCTAGCTCAGATGATTTTTAGAACTCATTTTAGAAATGCATCATTTATACTAACTCCTCTGTAGTTGGAACTGGTTTTAAGAAGGAACAGTTCTGAAATCATTGTAATAACCACACCACCACCTTCCGAAATTACAACGTGTGAGAAGAGATTGCAGGAAACAGCATGTGAATCAGACCTCAGAGGTGAGAGCAAGGCCAAGGAGTTTCAGGAAGATTGTAGCTGAAATCTTTTAGAGTTCATTTCTGAAAGGGGGGTTAAGAGAGACACAGGTTGTGCTTTGGATATATGATTCAAGATTGAAGCTACATACTCTTGGATGGCTGTGAGGACACAGAAAGAGTATCAAGGAGATATACTTTCCACTTGAAAGGACAGCAAAAATGTCCTTAGAACACAATAATTACCATTTATATGCCATGGTCTGTCTAATCTAGATCCTGCATCGAGCCATGATTATTGCCAGAAAATTCAGAAGAAGGTGCAAGTAACCCCATGTTAGAGAGTGTGATGAAAAGATGTTCTGCATGGAAAATTCACCTTAACATCTGTCTGAAAAAGTCTTCCAACCTTAAAATAGGCATCTCCCCTCTAATATGTACTGCACCACCAAATATTAAATGTCCAGATGTTCTTACTACCTACTGATGTTAGTAGACTTTAAGGGCAAAGGACAAAGGGATGGTTCAATCAAATAGTATGATTTTTTTTTAATCACAGGACATGGTACTTTACACTGTTGCTGTTCTATAACTATGTTTGATGAAAACATCCTCTCTACAAAGGCATCCACTGGCAAACTGCTGACATGAAGGTGTGGATTTGCTTTCTCTTCTCACAGTGGTTTCTTCTAATAATCGATCATCTCTAGTCCTAAAAGTCTATGCTTTCTTCATGTGTTGAAGCTGCAAAGCTTCTGGTTCCAGACAGTGGTTTCTGGTAAACTTTGCCCTGCTTGAGGTAAGTGCTTTTTGGTACAGAGCAGTACTGTTTTATGAAGATTCTTCTGCTCTGAACTCAAGACACTTTGCCATTTTTCACAAAGAAAATCAGTTGTTCTCTGCTGTCTCTCACAACAAAGGATTTTTCCAGATCACAGAGTTGCTTATTACTCCTCTCTTTTTCCTCCTCATTTTTTCATTGTCTTCTGAAGATGTGTGAGCACCAGTGCTAAGTGTCACATATTCAGTATCAGTCTCCCCAGTGCTGAACATGCAGGTGTTATCTCCACCTCACTTCCACTTGCTGCATCTCCCTTTACTCACCCAAAGATCTTGAGAGTTTTTCATAACACATGTTCACAGTAGGAGATCACACTGATTTGTGCTGACACCAGAAACTCTAATTATTCCTGGGGTTACTCCCTTCCAGCTGATGGACAGACCATAGCTCCAGGCAGAGCTGGTTTCAGCTTGGCTTTGCTGTATCCATCACTCAAAACCAGTGCAGTGGGAATGTGAGTGTGTTGGTTTTATATGCTCAATCCACACGGACTGCAATGGGGATATGAAATGATAGTATTTTAAGTGCATCTAACACTCAGTAACCTCTAGTACTTCATTTTAACTAAAGATTGGTGTAAGTTTTACATGAAGTGCAATGGGGATATGAAATTGTACCTGAAAAACTGAAGATCAAATCAGAACTTTGCTTATAAAGGAAGTGCTGCATTTCTGTCAGCATGTCTGTACAAGAGGTTCTTGCACACAGTCTTGAAACACATAAGGTGAAATAGCAGTCACAGTCTATCTGTGTTTTCAAGCCTTGCTTTGCACTGGAACAACCTCACTTGTGCCAGTAATTTTGATCAACAGGGAAAGTTCCATTATATTGCTGCAAAATCCCTCTTGTGCGTCAGCTCAGGATGCATCTGCTGATGGATCTACATAAGAGGATTTGTGATATTTACACTCTCACCCCTGGGATTGACACAGTAATTTTGGAGAGACAGGGAGTTATATCAGCAGTGTTCTAGCATAGGAGTGTGCAGTGGTGAGGGAACACAGTAAATAATCTGAAGTCTTTTTACAAATGACACCTAAAAATGCCTTTGAGGCAGGGGAAAGAAGGCAGAACTTTTTTTTAAGTGCATCTAACACTCAGTAGTTTCTAGTACTTCATTTGAACTCACAATTGGTGAAAATAAGTTTTACATGAAACAGAAGATATTCCAAGACTATGGGAAAGAAGTTCAAGCATTATAGTCAGATGAATGGCACCTACACAAATATATGGCATATATCCAATTGTTGCATGTTTATTTCTAAATTAATCTTTTTCATCTGTTTAGACATTGCTTTGAGTGTGTTATGCTCCTTTGTAATGAGTTTCATTTTAAGAATACTATTTAGCAAGAGGTGAAAGCAAAAGAGTTAGGACAAATATCTGGAAACTTGTACCAAATCAGGAGGTGATCTCTGTTTTTCACAGTCAGAACAGAAAGAAATCCCAAAACCTTTTCCTTTTGCAACATGGATCCCACAGGAAATGCAGAGATATCTGGACAACATCCAGTCCCTCCTAAACATTTTCCTTCTACTTTCCAGGGCAGAATAACTCTGCAGACACATCTATCAAGCATATCTTTCCCTAACCTGCAAGTTATCTATGTGTTGTCACTGCCTCTCCAGAGGGCTGGGGAGCTTTGCCTGTCAGAGAACCTGCCTTGGTGCTTAGCTCCTCCCTGGCTGCTGAGTGTGAGGCAGCTTAAAGCAGACAGCTCAGCATTACACAAGTTTTTCCAAGAAGCTTCAAAAACCATTTCCAGAACTGTGGCCAACTTTAGTTGCTGAAGGGATCACTACTTAACTGTCTTGTGGTCAGACCAATCCCCCAGACTAAGGTTCAGCCTGAGCAAGGCGCCTATGCCAGGCACAGGAAGAATGTCCCTTGTGCCAGGTGATGCAATACTCCAGAGGGAGGGGAAAAATAGCTTTCTCTGCTCTGGGGAAAGCCAAGACCCTGCACAGAACCGAAGAGTCATGGGACCAAAAGGGTCCTCCTGCAGCATGCAGCCAACTGCCTGGGGCACCAAAGCTCAGGTGTATAAAGGCATCTCCAGCCCCAAATAAAGCACAAGTTCAGGCACCTCTTGGGTAAGTGGTGGTGAACCTCAGCACTCCCCAGCCAGCACACCAAAGGTGCCAGGGCTTCCTGTACAATCCATGAGGAGACACACTCAATATGTCCCTGAGGAGAAGCATAAAGCATCCCTCTGGTCTATTCATTTACTGTAGTGTACCAAGCAATAAAAATACCCAACAAAGCAAAGCAAGGAAGAAATACAGTTACTTTTCCCCCACAGCTGAAACCAAAGTGTGGTAATAAGAATAGCTGTGGAGCCTGTTTGCCTCAGAAGCAGCCATCAGCCCAGCAGGCTGCTGAGGACACGTCCTGCTGCTCATTTCTGCAGCTGCCTGGAGCCATGTGCTGCACCACGGGAAACACCAACAAGGGCAGATGGGACGAACCTGTGTGGGGTGTAAAATATTCATCACACCCTTCTGGTGTAAATAAACATGAACAGTGGGAGTATCCTTGTCTGCAGAAGGCAAACTACTCACTGGGCTCTCTTCTACAGCTCACAGAGCTGCATACACACGACCCCTGTTGCCTCTGCACCTCCTGGTGTATGTGGGTTTGCTTTGACTTCTTGGCTGAGTGATGCACTGGCAGGACATCTCACTGTCCAGTCCTTCTCCAGTGGTGCCTGTCACTGTGAGCCTGTTGGCCATGCCAGGCCCTCTGGTGCTCCAGCCCTATCCCCTATACAGCCACCTGAAACACAGATCCTCGTCCCAGGGGATACCTGAAAGCAGAACACACAGAACGGTGTGCTTGCATGTGTACACATCTGTGTATCCATGCACACACACAAAAACGTGCCCATCTTCCCATGCAAATCCCCTAAGAAAATAAATATATGGTAATCTCCAGACTCAGTCACTTTGACAACCCAGTTTTAACCAGGCTGTTGCCTGTTTAGATGCTAAACACTCCAGGACTGGGATGTCATCTTTATGTCATCCTCAAAATGTCTAGCACTTTTTGGGATAATTGTGGAATTGCAAAAAATTTAATGCCTTAATTTCTATTAAGAATGCTCTATAGAGTTCAAATATTAACAAAGAGGAATACATTAAGTCAGTCAAGTGCTTTCTGTTTTCAACAAACCCAGTTCAATCCCATCATCTTTTTGTTCTTTGGTCTGTGTAATTTGATTAAACACAAGCTAATGTTAACTTAAACAGATTGTATTCCACTGGCAAATAAGAAAATAAAAATTGATTTTTTAAGTGAGGCTAGCCTTTATGTTTTGTGATGGCTAAAATCATAACATTCCTGCAATTAAAAGGCTGGCACATAGTTGGTTTGATGGACATTTAGCATTGCCAGACCTTTTTATGGATAATAAATTGTTCCTCTTTTTAGACTGTAGAAGCACTAAGGCCACTTGAAAAAACTTAAGTTCTACTTGCACTGGTCATTGTTGCCAATATTATTACAGTGCCTATATAGGTCATTATTGGACATGGCTGCATTAATGGAGCTGTGCCACTTTGCCCTGAGGGGAATGTAAAACCACCAAACAAAAGTATTGCTACCAGAGGGGAGAAAATCCAAGCAGGGAGAAGGTAGGGAAGGCCACAGGTGTGTATCTGAGGGCAGGAGATGCTGCAATGGGCATCTCCAGGTGAGGCTTCAGCCACAGAACGAGGGATTAGGTGATGTCTGAGGTTGGCCACATGGGAGAGAAGGACATGGATGTGCCAGAGGGATAAGTTACTGAAAAGTAACCACCAGCATGTAAATATGTGTCAAGATACTCAGTGGTCACTGCTTCTTCTGGGAGAGGAACTTAGTATTTGACCTCTCTCTAGGCTGATTGCAACTTCCCTTAGATTTCTGTTCAAAAATTTCATTTTGAAAGGACTTTTGAAGATTATCTGTGAATTGAGGCATGGCCTGCCCCTTTACAGCAACTTTAAAGAGTGATATTTGGTCTCGTCTAAGTAATTTATGCACATAAATATTTGTATAAAACAAGAGATGTGCTGAAAGATTTGCCTCTGAAGGGATACTCTGCTGTTTGACTCCCAAAGAGAGGATGGGATCCCTCTGACCTGGACACTTGTTCACCCCACTGCTAATGAGAGTAATGGTTTCCTTATTCACTTCCTGAAAGGTACCTATAAATTTTCATTTGTTAAATATTTCTGTTCTCTCATGGAAACAGAAAAATTCTTCAGTTTCTGATGTGATTAATACTTTCATATATGAACCTTGCACCTATTGATCTACACTGAATTGTAAAGCCTTTGTTCTGGTACATTCTTACTAGAAATCTTGGTAGAGTGTCTCTGGGGAGTAATCCATGAATCAATCAAAGAAAAAACCTCTGAAAAACAAAACACCAGAAAACAAACAATGACTGATCTGAGGATATTGCACTGTAAGAGAGGAATTTAAAATGCATGGAATTAAAAAGAGGTACACATTTCCACTGACTCTTTTGCTGAACTTAAGCAACAGCTTGAAAACACTGTGTTCTGTTCTGGGTCTTCCCTGCCCTCTGCATGATGAGAGGCCACAATAGCACTGCACCCTATTGCTCATCACTGCTTTTCACACCACTTCCAATGTGTTGCCAAATCCCTCAAGCCCAGGCATATATTCAGCTTGGAGGCTGCCAACATCACAAGAACCACTTCTGGCTCCTAGGTGTTTTTTCCTCAGAATGTAGTATAAAATCAAGGTTGGCAAAGTTAGTTGCTTACAAGAGAGATCACTAGTAGAAACTAAAAGAGAAAATAAATTCACTTTCACCTGATGCTTGGCACACATCCTAAATATATTTCTCTTCAAGGACAACATGTAAATAAAGTGGTGTTTAATTATTAATGGCCATTTAAAACCTCTTCAAGAGGAACATTAGAATGCCTGGGCTATTTCTTTTTTATCTCAAAATTTGAAATATTTATATGCAACTAACAAAATTCCTCTCCAGCCAAGGATACAGACATAGTCTAATTTTTTTTTTTTTTCAAGACAAGGCCATGTAGCTACACCAGTGCTTCCCAGGGAAGCAAATTCTTTCACCTTCCAAAACTAAAATTTGCACTTTTTGTCACAGCAGTGTCTCTAAGAAGGTCACTGAGGACACAGAGGGAAGGGAAGAGGTTCCCTACACCTTTTTCCTTCTGTTTTGCAGGGCCTGAAGCAGAGCTGGCCACGCTGTCTGGAAGCAGTGTAACATCCAGGTACACAGAGAATGAGGAGGGGAGAGATACTCAGCTGCTTTAAGGTTTCTATTCCTATAGCACCTTACTTACTCACTGCCTGACTTTTAGCATAGACAGCAAATAAGCAAGGGGCCTGCAGAGGGTGATTTCCTTAATTTCATGAACCCAAATCCATTCCTTGGGTGGACTGACCATATGTGAGTGGCCTGCAGGTCCCATAGCATCTGCACTATAGAGCCTTCATTGTAATACTTGTGAGTAAAGGAGTACACCTCTGGATTTGTACTGCTGTTTTACCATAACTAATAGGCCCACACACCAAATCGTGTGCATTTCTCCTTAAAAAGCAGTTTAGAAAGCTATAAATGATGACAGAGCTTCTTTCCATTTTTTTCCTCCCAAGTAAACAAAATGTTTTGTTTTCCTTGCAATAAAATGTTTTTAATTCATAACCCTAAACTGTCAGTGTTTGATAAGTCCAAAGTGTATTTTTTTTCAGGATACAGAATGAAAATATTGAGCTGCTCTGACTGCTCTGGTCCTCATCAGGAGCAATGAAAAGAATGAACTTGCTCAATACAAGACATGTAGCCTAACTGTAATCATGAGGAGGGAGGAATGGCACTTTTCTAAGGACTATTCTTGGGCCAAATTCAAACATATTTTGCAAATGCTGGGAAAACATTACCCCTGAAAGCCAGAAGGTCAATCTTTCTGATGAGTGCTGGCTTCTTCCCACTCTGCCAGCACCAGGCACAAACAATAGATATATTTCTCCTGAATTTATTCTCTGACACAATTGTGAAAATAAACCATTTCCAGCTTAGCCTGAGATAATCCCTTGATATTCTAGCCCAAATTAATGTTTTGGAGGCAATGGTGGGAAGTGCCAAGCGACTTATAAATGGCATGACCAATTTTGCCTCTAGCACAAACAGTCTTTAGCATCTGGCCAAGGATGTTACATGGCACTGGGTGGCATATTGTCCATTCACAGGACAGGAACTTTACTCTCCAAAAGACACACAAGCACACACCTCTTTGTTATTTGAATGAGGTAAAAGGTTTTCCTTGCCCACCCTAGATTTTGCGGGATATTCCTTTCCCAGCACACGTGTATTGCATACCCACAAGCAGATGTGTAGACAAACACACTCTGACTACTGCTGACGTGCCTTTCCCAGCCCTGGCAGACACAAAATTCTTGGATGCCATCAAGTACTGCAGTGCTGTCCCTACTCTTGTTCTGTGTGCTTCCTCCAGTCCAGCTGATCCAGCTGCACTTGTGCTGAGACCTGTCCTGAGGAGCTTTTCCCCCATGATGAAAACCATATCAAGAGGCCATGCTGCAGGTATGCAAACCTCTCCAGGCCCAAGCAGAGTATGGGACAGACTATCCCAGCATAACCCTTTCCCTTACCTGCTCCCACCCTTGGGGTCTGCAGCCCAGAAAGGATCCCTTCTCCTCACATGCACTTTAGCTTAGAGTCTTCCTCTGAAATTTCAGAGGCAGAACTAGGACTCCACTTTCTACCTGCTGGATTGCAGAGAGCCATTAGCCCAGTTTCCAGGACTTTGGTGCAGTTTGGCCACAAAAGCCCTCTACACAAACATTTCTGTGAGTGTACTACAGACACAAAAGTGTTGGGTTTTTTTTTTTCCTCCCTATTTCTGCCCGGAAAGATTTTCTCTCCAGAATTTTTCACTTTGGGTTACTCTCCTTTAGATGGCACTGTTACCACTTCCAAGAGGGATCACTGCTGGCCACTTCACTGAACACAGGTGAAATTGGGCCAGGACTGTCACTATCACTGGGCTAACAAGCCAAAGCAGGTCAGGAGCGATCCAGACCAAGGTTCTGGAGATATTTGCTCTAAAAAGTCTTCCTGGTGTCGCTCCAGATCCCGTCAGTCAGCTGTTCACTTTGGAAGACCAGCACAGCACAAGAGTTGTATCAGCAAAATGAACATCTGACAACATTAAGGACAAACTTAATCTCCTCTTCAGAATTAATTTGAAGCAGTTCCAAAAGTCAACAAGAGTCATGTGCATATATGAAGGTCTTAAGCTAATACATCTGCTAATTAAATAATAATTAAAAGCCATGCTCTGCACAGGCACTCCAATCATTACTTTTCATACTTTTATCAGAACCACTGCTTTAATTTTTTATGTGTACTGCCTCAGTTATCATCTGCTTCAATTGCCTAGGTTTTTCCCAAGGATAGAAAATTGGTTTAACTGGCATTTAATGGGTCTGTATTAAATACTGCTACATGTAGTGCACTTCTAGATGCCAATTAAAAGAATCTTGCCAATTGAAAGCATTTTCAAGTGAGAAAGAGATGATTCCAGGATACCATTCGACAGTGGTCTGAAACAGTTGGAAAACAAATCCAAAAAAATTATAAGAAAATGGTCATGTAATCTTAAAGCACTCAAAGAAACTGCTGGTGTGGTCCAAAACTCTTTATTACATATAACATTCTCTTTCTACAGCTAAACGTGTCTGTTGGACCACTTGCATTGGTGCTTTCCCCAGATTTGGAAAGAGAATAGAAACAGTGTGAGCAAGACAAAAGAGCCACAGGCACGGGCAGATTCCTACTTGCATGTAAAACGCTGGTCCTTGGGCTGTTTTTGAGACTCAGTCTTGTTCTCATTGGCTAGGAGCATGTTTTCCAACAGAATTTAGGTCCAAATCTGAGAAAAATCTATGTTTTGAACATTATTTGCTTGCGACGTAAAGAGAGAGAGGCTCTCTCGCACCAAAATAGGATTGGACCCTCTGCTAAACAGAGTGGAACTGCCAGCTGGACAGATCAACCCCAAACTTCTGTGGAATAAGGCTGCACCTTTTGCTTGAATGAGTGTTTTTCCTTTGCCAAGCTGCAGTTCCACTCGGACCTCAACCATTTTGCCTGCAGGGCTCTCAGAAACAAACAGAAACAACTGTTATTATTTTTATAATGTGAAAAGTTGTTTCATTTTTTCCCCATGCTGCCCCTACTCAAAGCCAACCAACTCAGTTTTGCTCAAGCTTTCAGACAATAATGCCATCTCAGAAAACGTCTACAGATTGTATTTTCGAATGACACTCAAAAACTTGTAAGATTGTGCCTGTGTCGCAAGACAGCTGAGTGCTCAGTTACACAACTGCTTGAGCAGTCCCAGATTGTCCCACTCTATGTGGGCTCTGAACTTAAGCATTGAATTTAAGAGTGCAGCAGCCTTAGTGCTCCCTGGCAGACTCAGACAATACAGGCAAGGAACTCAAGCAGAAATTCAAGTCTTGTGCTTTAAACAGTCTTCGTGAAGTGCTCGCCTGCCTGTGTGCACAAAAAAGCATCCATACTCCTAAAGGTGGCTCCACATCTGGGTGGATCTGAAAAAAATCTACATCTAATTCTGCCCAAGCCTGAAGGCAGTTAAATTCTACAGGTGTGTTGTTTTTCACTCCAGGGACTCAGAGGGGCATTACTGCAATCCCCAGCTGGCCTGATGATACAGAGGATCTGGGAACATGAGGTGCACTATGCTTGGCCAGGACTTGGAGAGGATGCTATTAAACAAAGACATCTGAGTTGTTCAATTTAGGAGGCATTTTCAGGACAGATCCAACATGCACCAGCAGAATGACAGTCATCCCAGAGCTCAGTTGCAGCAGCTGTTCTCATTTAAAACATATCCAGAGGAGATGAGGGAGATATGCCCAAGCTTCCAGAGTTCCTTCAGCAAACTGTGAATAAGGCATGTGATGAAAAGTCTCTCCCCAGTGGAAAATGCATAGACAAAGCTGAGCTGACAATGCTCTGCCCTTTTTTATATCTCTCTGATTTAAACAAGGATACTCCACAGTCAGCTAAAAATAAAAAAGCAAAAACCAAGCCAAAAAACCAAACTCCTAAAAAAAACCCAACCAAAAAACCCCCCAAACCCCACTCAAAAGTGTTTAGAAATGTCCAGAAAGTCCTGAAATACAGAAATGTCAGGTCTAAGGAAAAATGGAGGGGGAAGATCTCCTGGGAAGGTATTTAAAATATTTAGGACATTTTAAAAACTCCCTGTTTTTTCAGTTCAGTGAATCTCCCCTGGCAAGATCAGCTCCTACTTAGGGAACAGTGTGAACTGTGGTTATTTATTCAAAGGTAACCTTTCCCACTAATATAAAAACCCCCCAAATTAAATAAAGTATCTCAGAATTTTTAAGATTGACCAAATTTAGGTTTTGTTTTCTTGCTCTTCTTTCTCTCATTCAACACAGAAAATTTTTTCTTGTCTCTTCCAAAAGTGACAAAGAGGCAATCAAGGGTATTATCTGAACTTGGGTCCTATTGCTGGTGATTTTTTACCTGTTTTACCAAGTAGCTGGGACACCAGCTTAACTGGGATGCTGTAAAATACATGGGCATGGTGTGAACCAGGCCTGGACCTCAGAGCCCAGCTACATTTCCTAGACCACTAAACAGCTTTTCAAACAAGCAGTACCTTCAAGTATTTAATGGTTATTTTGGTTGTCTTAAAATTTATCCATTTTGACTTGGGTTGTGTGAATAAATAATTCTTTCTCTAATTACCAGCAACATTTTCTTTATGTTTTCTATACCTGCTGTGTGTAATCTTCTACATGCTGAGATAATGTTTTCCTTACATCTTCAGGACTTGGCAACTCTGTAACAGGAACACTCTGCTCGATTCATGGTGAACAGGAAGAGCAGATAATTATTGAGGGAAATCAAATAGTTTCCTTCATCTAACAACTTTGGTTGCTTACAGGTATTAATATCTCAGTTACACTTTCCATTCCAGCTCTAGCAATCAGAGACTGAGATTTATAAGTTTCTGCACTCCTTTAGTGCTAAAATCCCCTGCTTATGAGAAATACTTCACTCAAAACTCTTCCTTTTCCAAGTTCCTGAACTTTTATTTTCAAATATATGGCATCAAATTATTCAACTTATCAGATTGGATGGCACCTACGCTTTTCACATAGTTCTTTGGCCACCCAAGCCTCAAGCTTGGTGACTTGACAGAGGCGCCAGATTTCCTTTGTCATTACAGACTTCCTTTCGATGATTCTATGAAATTAAAATTCGCTTCTCATAATAATAATTGTAAAGAAATTACATGCTTTGGTCCCAGATTTTCAGTGACTCTGGAATAAATTTGGGCAAGTGACAGGTGTAAAGGCAAAGAATCCTTTCCATGGTAAGAAGCACCTGTTGCACTTACCTGCCTGAAAAAGTACTGTGTTGTTATAGCAAAGACATCAAAGCCACAGCTGGCCCTTTTAAGCTCATCTTGGATATTGACTAATTGCCGGGACTGCTCATCACACTTTTCCTTCAGCTTCTGAATGAACTGCTTTTCAGTGTCTCGACCCTCTCCTGGTTTGGGGGAGAATCCATTCTTTGGGGTGGTTGGCCTTTGCTTGGGATGTCCTACAAAGGAGAGAAGAAAAGACCGTTCAGCTCACACGACCTTTATGTGTTTCCATGGCCTTTGGGACTCAAAGGTCTGTAGCACTCACACAGAACTCTCAGTCTTTCAAAAAAAAAAAAAAAAAGCAAGAGCACAGTGAAATATGTTTCTTTAGGGGCCAAAGCTCAAAGCTTTTTAACAGTCATATTGCCTCAGGCTCTGAGCCTGAAAGTCTTGTACAAGATGAGGAGAGCTCTCCTAAGAGTGTAGCACTGAGAACTGAGATTTTTGGAGGAAGGAATCACCTCTCCTTTGCTAGACATCTACAAGAACAGAGTTCTGCCTCTTGATGTATGATGCTGGACTCTCTTGAAAGGCAGTGAGAGAAATAGGCACTTCCAGGTCAGGAGTCACCTTATCTTATTGTGGATGTGGAAAACAGCTAGATGGCATTTATACTCTACACATGGTTTCTTTGTCCACATGGAGCCCCAGCTCAGAGACTCGACAGAGATGCCAGTTTGCCTTTGCAGGTTTCATTTTGCTCCTAAACAGGACAATGTGGGGCTGGAGTTGTCCCTCCCTGAATGCAAACACAGCATGGATTCCTTGCTATTGGGCTATCACTATTCCTTTTTATCTACAATACTGGACCTACCTTGAGACTTCCCCTTGCTCTCACCTTTCTAAGTTGTCTAAAATTGCAGCACCTGGCAGATATGTCCTGAAGTGCCACCAAGTGCCACACAATGCACAGGAGTTGCATCACTGGCTCTGCATGGCTGCTCTCTCAGCATCACTGATCACACCAGAATCGCTACATGGTTTGACTGCAGAAATAGGCCCAGACAGAGTCTGGATCCTCTGATGTACTCCAAGCTGGCTTGAAGCAAGATTGATGCTGTACAAAGATATGAAAGCACTAGTGCAGCCTGTGTTTAGGGTATCAGCACAAATACAGTGTTATATTCATATCAATGGCATGAGAACTAAAGCTATCTCATGATAAGACACTTCAGGGCAGTGAGGCTCTTTTTCTAAGTTCATGTCCTGCTTGAGTCAACCATCTGTTTCTGTGGATATACCCAGTTATGAGGATGGAGCAAGAAGGGGCAGCATTCTGGCAGTATCGGGCTGCTCAAGCCAGTGCTCGGAAAATCTGTTTTGTCTTTACCTTCTTTGCTTTCTGAGAACTCTCCTCTGCAAACATTTATGGCCAGCTGGGCACCACCTTTGCATAGCTTACTGATTTTTTTTGCTACCCTCAGTCTTTTTTGCTATCCTTTTGCTACCCCTCAGTTGATGCTGTTTAGGTCATTCCTGAATACTGGCCAGGAACCTCCAGTCTTCCACAGATCCTCCCATTATTCTCCAGCCTTTACCCTAGAGGCCAAAGTCAGTAAGAAAGAGGGACAAAATATGAGACAGACACCTTTGTCCCATGTGTTACTAGAGATGGTGGAGGTGGGTCTGGAACATTTCTGTGTTATGCAAGAATATGAAAAAAACCCTCAGTTTGTAGTTTTATAGTCTTGTAGTATACAGTCCCTGAAAAACAGAAACCATGTCTAAAACCAATATCCAGCAATGAGTGTAATAGAGGACAGTCTTCTGCCATGAATATTGCTTATCCTTTTCCTAAAAAGCCAAAGAATCCTTCCACAGAGATGCCTCTGAAGGTATAAATCTGAGCCAATTTGTAAAGCAGAGCATTACAAATTCCAGAGGTAATTTTGCCAGATGCGCTTTAGATCCTTTAATGCCTTAAGACTGTTGTCTGGATGTGCAAATAGATCCTGAGGGCAACTTTACTAGATCAGGCAGGGAACAGTATGGTTCCCCAGAGCAATACCCTAGGAGTGTATTCCTACTTTTTCAGATCCCCAACTTATGTGGAGCCGTTGGGATAATATCTTCCATCCTGCTCAACCACATCCTGACTCCAGGCTAAGCTTACAGGGAGCCAGCTCCAGCAGGGATGCTCCCTCATGTCTCCAAGCACCTCATGGTGCAACTGCAAAGACCCACGAGTGCAAAAAAACCCTTTGAAACTCTTTGTGTCCATGACTTGCATTTGTGAAAAAGAATTCCATGTTCTGCAGCATCAAGATTAATGCCATGTTGTTGGGAGACCTAAATAATACAACACAAAGAGCTTTTGTCATTGAGAGTTCAAGCAGCATAGCTATTGCCCTCTATCCATTTATGTCACTTAAATCCTGTCAACCTTTTTGTGCAGTAATGGTATTTTCTTATAGATTCTTCCATTCATGTCAAGGGGCTCTTAACTGTACAGTAGGTAATACTACCAAATAAGAAATTCATAAAAGCAACAGCCATAAATATCTGTCTTTTTAGAATAAAAAATCTTTGGTTGTTTAAGCAGGACAGTGATGTTACAACAGAAGGCTTAAGGAGAAGTATAGGGGAAAGCCCTTGAAATCAGTTCAGTTTTAATTAAAACAGAAACCCATCAGGTTGCTTAGTCTTGTATCTTTCTAGCCTTCCTGTTAACTGAAAGATTTGAAGTGCACATCTCTGTGTTGTCCTTGTCAGTATTATAAGCTGTCCTTGTAAATTAAATAGTACTATTCTCCTCAGGGATAAATCTGAATTTCTCGGTTCATTTGGGTCTGAAAGGCAGCTTACTAAGCTTATTCTGCCATTGATGTCTCTGTTCTGTTGCTCTGCACAAAACAGGGTATATATTAATGATGCTGGCCCTTATCCTCAGTGTCCTTTTTGCTGATGGTGGGACCAGAGGGGCAGAGCCAGTGTACGCTGAAATCACTGAACCCCTTTGATCTGCTTCAAAACTCCCAAGTCTTTTTTATCTATGTGAATGTTTGAACTAAGGAGACATAACAAGTATATATTCATAATTAACACTGTCCATGAGGATTTAGATATGGGGAATGCAATTTATTCGCCTTTTAACTGTCCAATTCTCAACATTTTGGTATGGAAAGTGAGCAAATTACTTTGAGACAATTGACATCAAGCATTCTGTAGAGTGACAGATGCCAGAAGCAGTTGGCACCATTCTAAAATGGAGTGAAAGGAGAGCACTTGCATCTATGGACACCTGTTCCTATCCACAGATCTCAGGAATAGTATTGCATCAAAAGATAAAATTGAGATCCCTGCCAAGACCCTGCATCTTGAAACTCTCTTGCAAGTCTTCACATTCAAGGCTCAAAAAATTTGTGTATGACAGTCAAAAACCACCACCAATCAAAAGGAACTGAATGTGACAAGGCCAGTAACAGAGGCAAAAACAACCTAGAAACAGCACTCAGAAATTTTAGAACCTGTTTCATGGCCAGATGTAGCTATGGTAGAGTTACCTGTGAGACACATTCTCTCCCATCAAAAACTGTAAATGATGCAGGAGTTTGTGATTCTGATGGAGGAAAGGATGTTACTGCCCCTTAGCACCAGCTACACTCTGTGTACTCTTCAAGGGTGGCTTTGACTATTTTTTGAAATTGTTAGGTAGGTAAAAAAATTCGACATTATTGCTTTGTTACAGCTGTAGCTATTTCAGAGAATGCAAAAAACACCTCTAGAAAATAAATGAAGATGAGGTTTATTTTCCTACTTGATCCTTACAGCGATAAACAAATTTAGATTGGTTTAATTGCAGACAACCAAGCTGAACAAATTCGAAATCAGTCTGATGGATGGAAGTCAGTTGTTCAGCCTCTCATGAGAATTAAGAAACCTGTGAGGCCTCATGAATTGGATACGCCAAAACTTTAAGCCTCGAAAATTATTAAGTCACACATGGAAATGCAGACTGCCTTAAGACAATAGAAATACACTGCACAAATATTCCTGTGTTCCAGTTTGCTTTGTAATCCCAGTGGAAGCAACTCAGCTGTGCTGTAACATGCTGCTACAGCCACAATCAGTGCTGATGCTTAAACTGGACTCCCACCGTTATAAACACTGGTGAGCTTCTGGTCTGGCACTCTCTGCAACAAATTCTTTGGATCTCTGTGTGATCTCACCAGGTGCAAAATAGCCTGTAAATTATAAGACTCAGAGGACAATGTTAAGTTCATCTTTTTACTCTAATACATTTCTAAGGAGGAGAATTTTGTGTGCTGCTGGTGCCTGGGAAGTTTAAATTTAACCTTCTGTTTTCTTGATTTTGTTGGTTGAGAAGGAGAAGAATAGGGACTGAGTTTAGTAATAATGGAGAGGCTCTTGGTGCAAGTTAGAGGAGCTGGAGAGCTGTTCTACATGCCTTATATTTTGCCACCAAGTGAAGCAACATGGGGTTCTATCCCCCATAGTTATAACTTAAATATCTTATAGATGTAGAGATGACATTTTAAGTATTCAAGCAGAGTCTGAAAAATGAGGCAACAGCAGATAAACTGCAAGCACAATGAAATCAGTGAGACCCCGCACGCCCATTTCAGAGGCATTTAGACTGACCCAAGGCCAGCCTCACAAAAGCCTTTAGGCACCTTACCCATTTGTTAATCTACACTTGGTAGACATAAATAAAACCAAGTTCTCTTCATTTTAGTAAATAAAAGAAATGTATTCTTCAGAAATGTTAAAACCATGTGTTTGTGCCCACTATGGAGGGATAAGTTGACAATGTCTCAATTGCACTTTGAAGGTTATTTCTATAGATAATCCCTTTTCCAGTTATGCATAGAAATAGCCCAGGAAATTTAGTGCCTCTGCATAAAAGTAACAGTAGATTCTGAGCAATACACTATCACTCCAGGCAATTGTCTGAATTGTATTTTGTTTCTCTGTATCTATCTGTTCTCTTTTTTATGTAAGGAAATTTTAATGATTAAAAAAATATTCTTGTGCCCTTAAACATGTAATAGCAACAACTCTTTGTTTTGAAGGAGAGATGATTGCATGGTTGTAACAAAGAGAACAAAAGTCTATTCAGCTCATTCATTGCTATGATAAAGCCTGCCATAGCTAGCTTAATGAACCTTGGACACAGTCAATCTTCACTCAACAATAGCAGGTCTCAGATTTGAGTGTGTTAACAAGAGATGCAAAGTCAACAAGTTTAAATCTTTCCTGAAACACTTCTTTCAGGTTCATAAATACCTGGTGAATGGAGTTTTGTGGCTGTTACTGCTGATTTCTTAGGGGATGAGACAGCTGGTCTGTTAGCATCCTGATCTTTTTGTACTTCTTTCTTCACACCTGTTTTAGGAAAAAAAAAAATCAAAGGTAGAAAGACATCTGGTTTATAATTCTGCTTGTAACTGTGCAGAACTGTGCCACTAAGATACACACCAAAATGGCAAAATGCAAGTATTTCACCAATACACATCCTGGGCTCTGCAGAGAATGATGCTAGGCAGCACTTCTGGGTTGGGTGCCCACCCATCACGTTTGCAGACACAACTGTGTACACGTGGCTGAGCACTAAAGAAGGAGCTTTACACATTACC
The DNA here is from genome assembly GCA_013398075.1 of Notiomystis cincta. Classification (NCBI taxonomy): domain Eukaryota; kingdom Metazoa; phylum Chordata; class Aves; order Passeriformes; family Notiomystidae; genus Notiomystis; species Notiomystis cincta. The sequence continues at coordinate 99,848 of VZRX01020672.1, forward strand.
TTGGTTTTCCAGTCACCTGCACAATGGCAAATGCCACTAAGGCACAAATGGTAACCCATCCAATCTGTTCTGAGTGCTGTGTTCTGTCTCTTCACCTTGCTGTGCAACCTCATTCCGGGCTGCAGGAGAAGTGGAATAGGACTGTGCAAAGCTGACTGAAGTTACCTGCAAGTCCCTGCCCTGTCACCTTTTCCACAGGTAAGGAAGCTGCCTTTTCTGGAGACCAGCTTTCCCAAGATGGTCTCGTGTAGGCAAGAGAGAGGCAGGACGTGTCAGAGCTGTGCTGGATGTGGCTGCCTGGACACATGAGAGTGGGGCTCTGCCTGTGCAGGCAGGATGTGTCAGGCAGGGACAGAGGTGGGCAAGCACAGCCAGAACACAAACCTAAGAGAGACTGTGCCAGCGTGGGATGAAACAAGGCATGGGATATTTCCAAGAGAGCCAACTCAGTGCCTGTTATTATTTGTCCCACCACTGGAGCTCTCTGCTTAGGGCCTCGGATGGTCTGCCAGCTGTCAAAGCTCTGCAGGCAGCGACTGCCTCTCCTGCCAGGGAGATACAACTTCCTCTGAAAGCCAGAGCGGCCACCCAAGCTCAGCTCCTCCTGCCCACCCGCAGCTCTCATCAAAATAGCTGTGGGGACCATGCTGAGTGCAGTAACATGAGGTCCTGCCCTGCTTGTTTGACCATGGTGTGACAGTCACAGAAACAGGATTTCAAGCAGAAAACATTCATCAAAGAAGTAAGGAGAAAGAGCAATAAAAAGCAAACTCTGAGATGATAATGTATTTTCCTGTTTGCTTTCCTTTTTTTAACCATCAGCGTTTGTTGAGGGTTGCATTTTAGCCTGAAGACCAGTGTTACAGCCCCTGCATATACAGGAAAACCAGAGAGATTTAAGGCAAGTGACTTGTTATAGAGGGAAAAGAAAGTTTGCCTTATTAACTTTCCCCTCTCTCATGAGTATGTCCACAGACATCTTAATAGGAAAATGTCTCACAGAATCTGAAGTATCTGAAGCAGGAAACCAAAATCGGATTTTCTTGGTGGTGCCTAATGACAGTGGCAATCCAAAAGCTAACAGTATCTTCCATTTTGCTTAATGCAAATGTGACCTGGCTCTTTCAACAGTGGAGAAAAATGATAATTTTATATGGAGATCATAATCTTTAGGGCCACTTATGGGTTTAGTAGTTTTCTGCTCCCTCCAAAGCCATGCCAAGTCACAGCTGCAGCATTAGGTTTATTTCTGATGCATCTTTCACCCTTCCGCTTCTGACTGCATCAGGACTTGCATGCAGAGAGCTGCAGACGCAGCATTTGCCACACACCAGAAGCTGAGCTGCATAATTTCTAGCACCATCTATCAGAATTTGCTTGCAGAACGGTTCTCGAAAAAGCACATGCACCTGCACGTGTCCAATTGTTTGTGGGAGGGAAGCACGGGACAAGTTCTAAAACCTTCTTTCACTCCCTTCCACTGTTCATAGGCAAATCACATCAGCAGCTGTCAGGGGCTGGTAAAGACTGAACACTTCCTCATAACTTTACTTTTGTCCATCTCCATTTTCTCTGCTGTTCATTAATACAATGTGCTGAGGCAATGGCTCTCATTTGTGATTAATACTTTTCACAGGTGAGTGTGACTGAAGATAGAAATTGCCCATTCCTGGCCCTTATTACACTGTATTTTACTGTAGAGTAGGACATAAAGTAAGTTTATGGTGGCTTTTCATTTCTAAGGACCAACCTGAGATGGCAGCTGTGAGACAAAACCAGGGCTTGTTTAATAATAGTTTATATAGTTACAGATTCACACATTACTTTTTCATGGTAATAAGGCTTTGGCTTTTCTGAGGCTTTCAAAATAAAATATAATGCACAAATGGGCCATATACTGAGCTCCTCCAAAAATTTTGCTATGCTAGATGCCAAAGGGGCAATAGTAGAGAAAAGCGTGTGCTTTCCTTGTGTTTTCCTTAGGCACGTAAATAATTAACTACTTTTGATTTTGAGGCATTTTCAACAACGAACACCTGCAGAACTCATTCAGCCCCTTGACCTTAAGCAAAAAATGAGAAACAATTCCCCAATTGCAGCTTGGTTGAAAGAAAGCAGAGCAAAGAAGCCCAGAATTCTGCAGAGGGCAAAGCAGGGTCTGTGGAGAGCAGTGGGAGTTGTGTATGAGCGCTGTCCGGCTGGGCCAGCTGGCTCCAGAAAGTGGGAGACCAGCAGAAAGAGGGTGCAAACAGATATCTGGGCAAGGAAAGATAAGGAGGACTAATAACAAGGAAGATTAGTAGTGCCCTTGTTCAGTTTCCAAGACTACGAGAGCTCCTAAGGTCTGGTGGGGCAGCGGTGCAGCAAGCGGGCAAGAGAGGAGAAGTTGTGCCGCAAGGGAAGAGCCAGTGCCCAGCACAGCCTTTCTGGGAAGGAGCCAGGGACAGGGACACATGGAGCTAGTAATTATTCATCTTCTCCTTGGTTAGGAGGAGGGCCCTGGTGGCCTCTCTGAGGCCCTCCTTAGAGCAGAGGGATTTAGCAAACACACAGCAGGCAAAAGGAAAGACGGTCTGCAGGAACAAACTGTTACCGCTTTGCTAAGCTCATCACCCACAGGGAAATTTTAGGGCAAGAGCCATCCCTGGCATCAGACCTCATATAAGAGCTTGAGCTGAATGCTTTTTTGAAAATGAGGCTTGTTCTTGTCTTTTGAAACAACAGCTCTTAGTTGGCTAGGAGAGAAACATACAGAAAACATGTTGATTTCCTGCAGGGAAAATAAATTTTTAGATTACAAGTGTTTGGGCTCAGAATTTGTCATTTCACAGAAATATAGAAGTTGAGGTTTAAAAAAGTCTGAGGGAGAGCACTGATGTAGTAATTAGCATAATATGCAGTAGCACAGGGTGTGGTGCAGCAGGAGGTTATAAAGTTTGATCTTTTCTAGCTTGAAGTGTACTAGAAGTAACTCAAAGACTAAAACGCAGTAACTCAGACTAAAATGCACATAAAAACTCTGACGCTCCAGGGTAACTCAGGGAACAAGACAAACATTTTTCAGTTGTTATTACAGGCCTGAACACATGTAAAACCTCAAATCATATTCTGTCATACATACTTTGAAATGTCAAAAGCTGTTATGCTTACAATCATAAAATAATAAAAAATATACAATAGGAAATTACAAAAGGAAATTAAGCACCATAAGTGTATATTTCTTGAACCTGCACATTGTTTTAATTTTCTCCTAAATTTGTTTTTTGCAATGTATAATAGATTTGATCTGGAACAAAATTTACTTCAGATTCTTAGGGTTACTGCCCACAATTGGAAAGATGGAATTCCAATTAGCTTTGTGTTAAATGCCTGTGCATTAGCCTTATTCCTGCTGGCTGCATAATTAGGACTCTTAGCACTGAGCTTCCCAGCAAAAAGCTCCTGGCATATCAGGAACCACCATTAACTTCCAGGCTTCCTGGAACAATTTCCAAGGCTCTGCCAACTCCTACCACTGACAGAGCTCATGCAATGAGAAGTTATGTTTCTGGTAGCCAGTAATGAAAGCCACAAACTACTAATTTTTATGTGAATTTACATTCCATTTAAGGTTAGAAATCTCCCAACATTTCCTGTCTTTTGAAAGCTATACTTGTATAAAGAAATGGATATTTCAGGCCATAAGATAACAATGAGCATAAGTACTTGTTTGTCTTTTCTACTAGCGTGCTTACAACATTTGCTTTTGAAAAATGCCTCTAAACACACAGTTCTGTAAAGGTATTTACATTTCCTAATCAACATCACCGCCTGCTCCAAATGAAAGAGAAGGAGGAAATGCAAAATAATTAGAAACACGAGGCAAAACATTCCAGAAATCACTTAGAGAAATAGCAGACAAACAAAGCCACTTCTGCATTCCCCCAGCAGTGCTGAGTGCTAGCCTAGGAACCAGAGCAAAAGACACCTTATCCAAGACATCTTCTCAAGCACTGCTGAGTCAGCACTTGTATTTGCCTGTACCTTTTTGAGTCTTCAAAAGCCAGTACAGTGGTCTAGGCTTCAATTTGCTTTCATACTTCAGACTGAAAGCATGCTAACAAATTGTACATTGAGTATTTATTCCAAAACAAATCCTAACATGCTGTAGACATCACTAACAATTCAATGGGACTGACTGCGTTCAGATGGATTCCAGCTGTTCTCAGGAGTATTTTACACATCAACTAATGCAGTCTGCAACTTTAAAAAAACCCAAAAAACCACAAGGAAATATCTTCAGTCACTCACATAGAGAGCCCCTTTGAGCTTTCTTCTGCCTTGCCCCCTGATACCCACAACTAGTCATGTCCTTGGTGAGTAATGACACATCCCTGCATGCATTGTTTGAGACAAAATGAGCAAAGCTGGAAATATGATGGATTCTGTAGAATGAGAGCAATCCAATTCTCTCTAGAGACTCTCCACTTCCTGTGATCTATGAGACACTGAAAGACTGAATAAATAAGTAGATGTGGAAGAAAGACTATGTATTTGTTGAAGTAGAAACTGCTAATGCTTGTGCTTTTCCCTTTGTGTTTGTTTCAAATTTAAAGTCAATCTGAAAAGAAAAAAAGGATGACTATTTAATTGTCTTGCCTGAAAATGATTCCTTGTTCTTGCATTAAAAAAGAAAAGTCTCTTTACCTGGTGTTTAAAAAATAAGGAAAAAATAAACATGATAAAACAAATCATTCTTTGAACTGAATAGAAAATCTCAGGGTAATTCAGAACATCCAACATTAGTTGAAGAGTTAAAACAACTATTCCTTCTCTTTCTGCCATTTTGCATGGATCCTATGGCATTTTATTGTCTCTCCCTCACACAGTTGTGCTATGGCATGTTTTAGAGTGGTTCCCAGAGGAGAGATTGAAAAACTAGCAGTTGAGCATCCCACTCTCACCTGCAAGGCAATGCTGCATATCCTTGTGGAACAATAGGAATGTAACCCACTGCACACTGCTATTCAGCTTTGAAGGGAAAGTGTTTGCAAGGGGCAACAAAGCAGCACTAGACTCTTCTGCCTTCATCCCTGCAAGAGTGCTGGTGCTCACTCTTCCCCCCTCAGCTGACCTCAGCTCACCCCTCTCCCTCCTGCTGACATTGTGCCGTCTGGATTGTGCAGAATCTGATCACATTTTAGGTGCACATTTTACACTGTAACATTGCTGGTGAGAGCTGAGATAATGCTGGCCTCCTATTTTTCATCTTGAATGATTGCATTTAGCAGCCTGTCCTGTTAGATATGATTTACTGGTACTTGTAAAAGCACAGGAATTGACTGGGTGAATTTTTCGAACAGTGCTTTTGATTGTCTTTAATTTAGTGGGCCAAGTAGAAACCAGCTGCCCAAATTAATTCCTTATTGCCACTGTCACTACACTCAAATTAGGATATTTCTTACAGATGACAACAGTCACTTGCCTGGGAGAAAAACATTAAATAATAACCAAGTATCAACAGGGATCCCATAACACACACCTCCCAAAATCCCTAACAAGGCATAGAAAATATAAAATTCCTCAGCTCTCTGATTTCATAGACAGTTGGGTGGCAGCTCCAGCCTGGTGCACACAACTGAGTCTCTGAACATTGCCTTCTGCAGGTATTCCCCCATTCTAAGGGAAATTTAAATGAGAAACTTCATATATGTATGCTTCAAGTACTACATATTTTTTATCATGGAAAGAGGAAGCTTACATGAATTTCAGAGCTGGATTATAGTTGCATAGTTCCTGATAGAGAGCTGCTTTCACCTATCCTTAAACAAAATATGAAGCAATATAGAAATGGTAAATTTTAGTTAGGTTATCATTGTACTTCCTAAGTAGCTAATATATTTAAGTAAAAGACCCCTTTTTCTCTAGTCAAGTATGTGCTTTCTTTTCCCTTTTCTATAAATTGACAGACATGTAAATATAAAAAGGACTGTGCAATACACTGAAACCTAATTATGTGCACTCTTTTCATAGACCAGTGGAAAGGCCATCAGTTCATGTCTGCAAAACAATTTGCATGACAAGGATCTTCCACTGCTATTGTCCCATGCCAGAATTCTTTTTTGATCATCTGAAGCACAGCATCATCTGCTGCACAGCAGCAGCTAAAGGAGTCCATTTTCATTAATTAAATATTTTTTTTTATTCCCTGCAGTCCAATTTATTTCACAAGCACTTTTAGGGAGATATCAGGAGTATAATCTCTCTTGAGCAGTTGTGTCTTTATTTTTTTTAAATGAAAATTTACAGTTCAGGTGGTCTTCTCAAGTAGCATGAAAGCTTCCATGTGATTTTTTCATGGTTATTTTTGATTCATTAATATAGGTAGATATTTTCATCTGTGAATTAATTTACTATTCACACATAGGTAAAGTACAAACACAATTTTTACATTACCTGATATTGCACACTTTCAGAAATATAATTTATATTTAAATTACTGCCATCCTCTTTGTGAAATACTTTCCTTCTTCCTTTAATAAATTCTGCTGTATGCAATACACAAAGTGCCTGTGCTGCTCAGTTGTACCTGTGGAGTGCTCTAAGCACTGTAGTTTAGTAACTACAATGTCTTGCACAGGAGGTTGGTCAGATGCTAAATATATGTGCAACATCAAGCCTAGAGGAATTACTGTCTGAAGGATACCTAACAGAAAATTTTACGTTCTATAGGTGTCTCTATCACATTGGGACCTACACCCAGAGTTTATATGCTAATTCAAGAGAGGCTTAGAATTGCTAAAAAAACCTTGTCTTCATAATTTCTTTGATTTATTTCAACCTTTGTTCCTATCAGATACTTAGCATTATGAGGAACCATGACACTGTTTAATTAAAAACAAAATTTAAAAATATTATGAATTGGCCACAGATACATGCTGATAACTTGGCTCATAAAAAATTAAACCAGAACATTGGACTAACATAGTTGCTTTTGTTCCTGTCTGTTGTGTATAATAACAACTTCCTAAACTTGTCAGCTGCCCCTGTTCAGGAACCATGTCTGACTGTTTGCATAAGGAGACAGGTAACCCTATTTCCATGTTTAGTTTCCTTCCAGAATAAAATAGGCAAGTTTATGACATGGTAATTGCTGAGTTATCCCTTCATCCTTATCTTGACCCATGAGCCTTTTATTGTGTTTATTTCCCTCTGTCCAGTTGGTTTGGTGGGTACCTGGTGCCCAGCCAAGGTCAAATCACTACAACAGGTTAATCTATCCTGAAACCAGGTGACAAGGACTAGCAATTTGCAAAGTCTTTGTCTCATATTTTGCACTGATTTTTCCTTCCCAGCTCCATTTGCAATGTGTTATCGAACCAAATGGAACTTAGAGATGAAGCACTGTTGAGTAAGAGCCAGCCTGGAAAAGATTATTTATTTTGGAATCTAAACTGTTAGATCCAATCTGAACTTGATGGAACTGGTCATTTGAGACATAACTGAATTGAGCAGAAGGAGAGATTAGGCAAGGAAACAATTTGGAAACAAGACTAGGGGGGTTTGCTTTATCTTCTTGCCTTCTTCTGCCTCTCTGAGTGAAAAAAACAAAGATTGCTTAAACCTAGAGGCCAATATTCTCATCACTGCAAACGTACCTAGCAATGAATTATCTTCTCAGTGGAATGCTTTGGTCTCTAAAGCAATGCAATGTTTTCAAAAAGCTGCTTGGTGAGAACCCACAATATATGCACTAAATCTCTTGTATGTGTAGTTGGGGACAGTAAATGCCTTCAGCTCCACACACAGCTCACAAAATGAGATTGTAGCCGTGCTGTTGACTGCGTTTAAAAGAGTTTACGGTAAATGGAATCCAAACTAGCATGGTGGCGATGGGCCCAAGGATGGCACGAAAATTAATTAAAAGCAAGCAGTAAAACAGCATCACAACAAGGTTTCTGCGTTTCTTGGCTTAAGGCAGGGGGTATTTTAAGTTTGGAGCACTTACCAGTGGAGGCTGTGGCAGTTTTTGGTGCTGGCAGTAAGCTCCTGCGCGGAGTCGCTGTGCTGCTCGATACCTGCGCTGTGCTCTTGCTGCTCCCCTTGGGAACATCTTTAGAAGGTGCAGGTGCCCTAGGGGCACTCTGCTCTTCATTCCCGAGGCTGGAACCTGCACGAGACCAGAATTGCACTAATTATAAGTCCATAAATAATGTATGTGAACTTCTATCAGCAATTGCAATCCACTATGACATGTTCTCAGTGAAACTTGGACTAAGCTACACGGACTTTCTCCAGTATAAACCCTAGGCAGAAATAAAGAGTTCCCAACAATTTACTTAAATGCTACATCTTGGCAGCTGTCAGAGTCTGATTCCAACAGGAAGACCTCCTCTTGGTCTAGCTCTATAAAGGTACGTGGCTACAATGCTGAAAAAGAAATCAAGGGATTCCTAAACATCTGGGTGGAAAAGCTGTTTATCGTTTTGTAGGTGCTACAGGAGCCACACCACACATTCATCCTTATCCCTTGGAAGCTGCTGATGTTTGAAATAAAGGGGAATAGCAGGGCTCAGGGGTGCAAAGTTTCAGATTCTCCTGATCAGGTGGGATTTCCATCAGATCACACTCAGACATTTGAATAATAAGATAAAAACTAAGAAAAAACTTCTGCCTTAACTCTCACATCCACTTCAATCATATTCTCATAACAAATATTAGGTTGCCGAGTTTTCCACCTTATATTGACCTCTTCAAAACTTTTAATGGGTTTAGTTTCCTCCTGCATTTGCCATCTAGGGAATAATGACATCCTAGATTCCTTGTAGACATAAGGAAAACAATATTTTCTTAACATTTGAGAAAGACAAAGTTGGAGTGTTGTTTTACCTCTCTGTCTACAAGGCCTAAGAGGAATAGAAGATTAGAGCAGATCTGGACTTGAACATTTGCAAAAGAATAACGTTGTTTGAAAAAACGAATGAAGACAGTGGCAAGGAATACAAAGGATGTCAGAAAAGGCCTATAATTTTTATTTCAATTGTTTCACAAAGATACAATATAATATTGGTTAGGCATTGCCTGCTGGAAAATGATAGCATTATCTTAATAATTGGCATGTCCAAGCCTCCAATATTTTTAAGACATAGGCTTCTTGAAGGTGTGTAAGTAATGGAGAGATTTCATTTTTGCCTTTTTACTGAAAATCTCCTAGAAAAAAAAAAAAAAAAGCAGGTTGGAAAAGAAAATCCTCTTTTCTGATATAGGCAGAATATACCTTTTGGCTCTGAGAAAATAGCTTTAAGTTCTGATATGTCTTTGAGGCTGCTTGCATACAAATCTTAATTTAAAATGTGTATTTGCAGTATAAATGGACTTCTACAAACATATTTGACTTTTCTCAAGCCACATTAAAAATTCAACCAAAAAATGTAGTATTTCTCTATGCAGGAACAGAAAGACCTGAAGCATTTGTCACCTTTACACAGCTGTGCATGTAACAACCCCACAGCACATCAGGTTGGTGTTGAATACCCAAACTACATGGGTTTTCACCTGTGTAACAAACATTTAAGTTTATGTGCTGAATTATCTGCTGACAAAACACTGCTGACTTCCATAAAGCCATGTCAGAAGAAAATCTGGCCTGGCCTAGCCCTGTCTCCTCTGCAGCTGTGCACGAGGGCATCTCTTTTGCCAGGTGCCACGGGGATGCTGCAGCACATGTGTCCACCTCAGGCTGTCTGCATCTGTTCCTGAAGTGGTCTCATATAGATGCTTGCCCAGTCAGTTTGGGTAACACCACTTGTAGAAATTTTTTTTCTTTCTTCAGCTATTTTTTTATAAGTTTCAATTGCAGAAGCACTAACCTTGAAGAGTAAATTATTCTTCTTATTTGCAGAGAAATACAGTTCAAGTATTCTTTAATGGAAACCCTTTGTTCTCAATTGCAAAATGTATTATACGGAGAACATTTCAGCTCTCAAATTTGACCAAATGGAAGCAAGTCCCACACTGAAGTACGAGGTGCCCAGGGGAGTTACATAACCTCTCATTAAAAAACAAAACAGGTTTTTTTCTAGGTATTGAAGATGAAGTGCTGCCAGCTACAAACACTTTTTCTGTCTAAAACACAGCATAAGAGATCTTCTAATTTCCTAAATGAGTGGGTGAGAAAGCTGACAAACATGGCCTCATAGGATCCCTGGATCAGAAATGCCAGTGCGTGGAGAGAACCGGCCACATACCTTGTGCTGTGGCTGGACAAGCCCTTCCAATATAAAAAGGGAAAAAAGCAATATAGCTTTTTATCTTTTGTTAAGAAATGGGCTCAGGGAGCTGAGCTGCATCACTCTACTGGGTGTCTTGAGGCCCCAGGGTCAGCCTGCACCAGGGAGGACGAGGCTGCACTGCATCAGGCACAGATGCTCCCCAAAATGGAGCAGCACAGGGAACAGCCTGGTCTCTCAGCCAAGATGGAGGCACCACTGGGAGAATGGGTTTAAGAAAGGGCAAAACACTGCCCTACAGTGCAGAGGGAGGGGAAAAGTGTGAGGCTGAGAGGGAGCAGGTGTTCCCTACAGAGCCTGGAGAGGACCATGGGGAAGCAGGCATTTCCTTGCAGCAGGACCATGGTGGAGCAGATATTCACACTGCAGCCCACGAAGGACTCCACACTGGCACAGGTGGACATGGCACAAAGGAAGCTGCATCCACGGAGAGCCCTCACAGGAGCAGGGCCATGGAAGAAGCTGTGGTCCTGGACATGAGAACCATGCTAGAGTAGATTTATTTTGAGGACAACAGCCCTGGGTAAAGACTCATGCAGGAGCAGGAAAAAGTGTGAGATGGAAGAAATGACAGAGAGGAACTGTAATGGACTGGCTGCAACCTCCATTCTCCTCCCACTGCGCTGCTCCATGGGGATATGGCATGGAGGAGGTAGAGCAATTGGGAAGGGAGAAGTGAAGTTGAGACTGGAAAAAGCTATTTTAGTTTTTTATTTTGTCTTTGTTTCACACCTTCCAACACTATTTTAACTGTTAATATATTAAATAATTTTTCCAAGTAAATTTTTTTTTTTGCCTGTGACAGCAGTTGGTAAATGATCTCCATGTCTTTATCTCTACCTGTGGTCTTATGCACCTTATTTTCTTTCCTGTCCTGCAGAGGAGGTGAGACAGTGAGACAGGGTAGGGTGGGTGCCTGGCAGGCAGGCAAGATCGACTCACCACAACAGCGATATCAATACACTCAGGATTTGCTGAGATAAGGTCAATGCTTAACTTAAGAGACATTATCTCTCACTTTGCTCTTCACTCATAGATGGAGATTGGAAAGAGACAGTGGGATACAACAACGAATGCGTGTATAATATGCCCAAAAAGCAAATGTTTGCCACTTCCATGGATATCACTAGGGCATCATCTAGTTCCCCAGGAGCAGAGGTAGGTGAATTTCACCTTGCTACATATAGTGCTGGATCCCACAGTTCAGATAGGATTCAAAGAAGAAATTAAATTAAAGACTAGGAGAATGCATAATCCTCCTGATGTAAGAGAAAATAAAGGTTTTCATTTACTTCAAGGAACCAACTTAGTGGAAAATCAGAGAGATTATTCATCAGATGGTACTTGTTAGTCCACCATGAAATAATGCCTCCCACTATTATCTGCAACAGGTGAATCAGTAGCATCTGCCCTTGCATGATACCAACCCTTATTTTTCAGTAAAAGCCTGTACAGAAACACCAGATGTGCAGTGGGGGATCAGTTTCCAGGTGACCACGTCCTTTGTTGTACTGCACCTCTTTCCTCCTCTACTTTAGCATTCTCTCTAAACCAGGGGAGACTCTGCTTGCCTTTGAAGCACTTAGTGAGTCATTTGGGGGCTGCTACATAAAAGGCCCTGTATTTTTGCAGATTCTGTGTCCTGTGAGAAGCAGCACTGCTGACTTTGCAGCAGAGTGTTTAACAGGCTATTAATGATCTGCTGGGGCTAAAGGCCTTCAGCCTCACTTTTATCATCTCCTCACTATGAGCCCTAAGGAATCCTACTCTTCTGCTTCTGGAAGAAAAAAAATACAGACAAAAAGAATATTACTTTGAAGACCTGCAGCTACTTTGGAGAGTTCCAGCTGCAGCCACTCTTCCCCTACACTTGTTTGCCAGCAGACATGCAGAAGTCAGGGCTGGGAACATATTGTTGCCTGCATGTTCAAAGAAAACCATGACAAAAATCCCACTGGCTCCTAGATGTCGTCGAACCACCCTCCCTTCATATCTGTCACAATTTTTTTCACCACTGGGCCATGCCCAGCAGCAGCTCACTGCAGGGGCTCCTCACCCTCAGAAAAGGAAGACTCTCTTGTATGTGGCACTAGGAGTTTGTGCTTCTTGTAGGTGTTCCTTTTCTGAAATTATTTACAAATATTTATTAAAAAGGATAGAAATATCATATGATAATATTTATAACTGTAAAACTAGCAGGAACAAGAATGGGGAGAATCCTGCATTTGATGAGAAATTAATTAGGCCATGTTGTGTGGCAGGTCTTGATCTGAGAGGAGACAACCATAGGAAGGGCTGTGTTCTGGAGCCCCACTGCTTCAGATTTCCGTGTCTGCAATCAAGGGCAATAAAGTCTCCTTTTGTTGGAGAATTTGCACCCTCTCTAGAAAAGCAGCTTGTTTGACAATGCCTACGGGTCTGTGTCTTGCTGACAAACTGCAGAAGAGTGTTACAGTTGGAGTGCAGCTGCTCCTGCAGCTCCCTGTCCCCTCTGTGCAGCCCATCGATGCACGGAGTGAGTTTCCAGCTCTTCCCAGCAGGTCAGGCATTCCCAGTGCTGGCAGGAGGCTTGGAGCTGAGAGCTCCTGCCACAGCTGTACTCACACTCAAGGCACTGGAAACATGCTGGCATCGGGTGTATTCACTGGAGTACAAACATTTACCCACAGTTATAGGAAGGCCTTTCCCATATTGAGATCCTTGGACACTACTTGGTGCCAAGTTAATGACAATGAGGTTACTCCTAGTTGTTGCATCAGTGATTCCACTTAGCAATTCTAAATCACATCTCAATCACAGAACTCAAGAAGCTTTAAGAAAGGCGTTGAGCCACTTTTTAAATTCACACAGCAAGGAAACAGCAGAGACAGAGAAGTGAGCAGGAAAACCCAATGATGAATGAGGCTGGAATGACTTTTTTTCACCTACAAAACACTGAGATGTATTATTCCTCTGGGTTTTGCTGGGCTGCACTTTAGTGCCCCAGTTTTCAAGCAAAAGTACAAGCACAAAGTGAAATTTAAAATCACTGCCATGGGGAATGATCTGATAAGAAAAATACCTAAACTTCTGGAAATAATCAGGTGATTTTTAAAACTAAAACTTTCAAGACACACTTTTCACTAACTTGGAACATTTACTCGTCCTTCAATTAATGCCCATTCTTTATTCCTGATTGCTACTTATGAAGTGGTAAGTAAAGTTTATAAAATGATTACCAGATATGCAACTTGTCAACCGAGATTTTTATTTCACTACTTTAAGGGTTGCTGTTTTGAAGTCCAACATGGTATATTTCAACGTTCAAGAGACACAATAAACACACAGCTCTGCAGCTCAAGCTGAAACAAAGCTGTTGACCAGAGGTATAGTGTGATCATTAGCCTTGAGGGCTAACCATGTTATTAAGATGTTATGTATGCTGCATTTGCAGCTGATCCAGACAAGCAAAAGACAGAGGTGGTGTTTCTGGCAGGGCAGAGAGGAGCATCACCTCTTCAAGCTGTGCTTTCCTACCTCAGGTGGCAGCTGAGTTCCAGGGCAACCCTACTTCCAGCAGGATGCCCTTGCACTTGTGGCCTTTATTTGAGGCTTGATCCATCAGACTGTATTTGCACTGCTAAACAAAAGCTGGCCAAGTGTTGTAGGCTGGCTCATCCTGACACCTCCCAGGCTGATCATAGCAGCTTCTCCTGAGAGGGTTAGAGCAGACAAGACATGGCCACAGTGTGAAGAAAAGGGTGAGGATCAGGAGACTGGGCTTAGCCTGGCTTCCAGGCTTTCCCTTGCTCACCAGCACAGCTGGACTTGCAGCCAAGAAGGATCCACTGAGCTGGGCCATGTATGCTCCATGTCGCTGGCAAAGGAGGTCGTTCAGCTTAGCCTCGCTTACATCAAAGTGGATTTAAGAAAAGTGGAGATGTTTTGCCTCTGCCAAGTGGAATTGAAGCTCCTTCCTTTACATGATTTACTGGTTTTGATGATACTGAGTTTTTGAAATCTAGATTCATTTTTGTGGCACAAACCCATCTTCAGTGTCCTTCATACATAATAGATAGCAGAAATACAGCCTTCTGCTCATACACCTCCTTGTATCAATGCTAACTAATTCATTTCACATAACCAAATATAATATATATTTTAGGATCAGGCTATATGCATTTCTTACTTGAATGGAGCTATGCACTGCTCCCTCCTGAAGTGTTACAAGTCTCATTGGGCAAGGTGAAAATTTCACCACAAAGTAAAATTTATGTATGTGTTACTGGGAGTTGCAGACAACTTGCAGGCTGTGCCAGACTTTGGAATCACCCATTTTATTTAGGTTCTGATGAAATGTTGCACCTCTATCAGGAAAGACAAGCATTTTATTACGTAATAAAGTCACACTGTATGTTGGTGGTGGCTTTGCCTGTGATGCCTGGCGGATTGTACAGCTGCTTGGCTAGCTGAGAGGTTTTGCATAGCTGGCTAATTAAAACCCCATAGGACATGGAGTGAAGACAGCACAGTATTTTGCTGATCAATTGTAATATTTGTCAGAAGGGATAATATAAGGTTTTTGGAGTCCTTCCAAGGATACCTGGGCTGCACAGACATTTTAAAATGGGCCTCAGACATCACTGTATATCTACCTTCTGAAAGGGGAATCTCCTGGCACTACTTGGAGCTGAATCATCAAAGGTCATTCATGACCAAATCTTCCCTGCAAACCCTTCTCATTCAGCATATGACTTTGATCACAGTGACAAGAAACATCCCACGTCATGAATACTCCACTGAAGTGTCTCTTGTGGTACTCAGAGGAGCTGACGCAGTAGAATAATTTACTGGGGAAATGTTTGCTTCTCCAGCTGAGAAGAGAGAAACCTACATGCTGTAAGCTTCTCCTAGACATATGGATTAAGATTTCTAACAGATCAGATCAGAGTACCCTGATCTTACTTAGTAATTACAGAAGCCTATCAGTTAGTTGTAGCAAGGGCTGGTTCTTAAAACCTGAGACACACTTGAAGGCAAGCACATACTCACAGTGTTTTGAAAGCTCTTCTTGATGACGTAAGTTAAGAACATATTATATATCAGTTAAACATTTAAATTCCTCTATGGTCCATTTTGGGAGAGTAAATAAGTAGCTATATCCGAGCAACAGGTTTTCTGAGATGCTGTGTTTAGTAAATTTAGTGAAATTAATTGCTATTGAAGGCTGGATTTGTAAGAAAAATGGTATTTGATTTCAGTGAGGGCAACTGAGGCATTGTCTTCGGTGCAACAAAATTTTTACTTAGGCTGAATATTTTAGGCAAAATGCTACTCTCTGCCAAGCAAAAAGCATGTGAAGTGAAACAGGAGCACAGATTTACTGCAGGTATTGTCTGGCACAGTCATGCACTGTCTTACAGAGGATTTGGATGAATACAGGTCCAAGGGCCACTTCTCCTCCTTGTTGCCCAGCAGGGTAGTCCTCCACACCACAACAATTCCCAGGCACTGAAGAGCTCTCAAAGTAACACCAAACACTGATGGCACTTTTGCCAAAGAGATATATACGATCCAATGCCCTCAGCTGCCAGAATGACCCCTGGAATCACCAGAAGCTGGCCAAAAGTTAAAATGACCAGAAAGAAGACACAGATAAACATCCATTTTCTACTACCACCAAAGCACTAATGGCATATATCAGTCTGCTTAGGGGGAATTTTCCTGCATAGGAGGATTTTGATGTTCCTTCGTTAGGAAAGACCTATGGGCAGTCCTTTGGTCTCAGCACCCACACTTCTAGAAGCACCAGTTTTGTAGCACGGCTTGTGCTCATGACCATCTGCCTCGCTGGCACTGAGCCTGCTTCTGAACTGGCATACCAATTCCAGCAGGGCACAGGCACCCATGGAAGACAGGATTAGAAGTGACATCTGCTCTGCAAGAGGTTCCTCCTGATGGCAAGAAGTGCCAAATTAGAGCCACATGCCTTATTATAAGGGATTGCATCTGCTGGTCCTCATAGCATTTTGTCATCAATAAATGCCTTTTCCCTGGAATCGTTGCTATTAATTCTCTTGAATACTGGCCTGGAGTATTTTGAGGTATAAAGGTATATATAATCCTTGGGAAAAGTGTTAATGACATTCCAATAGCGAAAATGAATTTCCACCAGCTTTAGCAGTCCATGCTGGTTGCCACAGCTCAGCAGACTAGGTTAAGCAATGCCCTAAAAATTGTCAGTGCTTAAGGTCTGGTTGCATTCAGTCCTGCTCCTTCCCTGCCAAACCCACAACAACGTGTGTGCTATGGTTTACATGGAATTATGCTAGATCAAAGAGCTTGTAAATGTGTCTGACTCCTTACATGGCAAAATGATGACTTTAGAGCATGTGACATAGGCTAAGGAGGGGAGATATCATATTGAAACCTCAAGGATGGAAGAGCTGTAGAGAGTCCCCAGTTAGTCACTAATTAATTGCATTTTATGAGCTCAAGCACAGATCCTCAAAGCTGCTTAGGAACTTAACTCCTATTTCATTTCACATTCAAATTTCACTCACTGCACTTATTCTTAATCACCATCTCAGCCCTGAAGGAGTTTCAAACCCACAGATGTCTCCATTTCAGAGTACGAAGGATGCAAGCAGCTGAGCAGAACCTCCCATGAATGCTGAACAGTGCTTTGGTTGGAGGAGAAAGGTGGTGAGAGGCACCAAAGCTGTGCTTTGGAAACAGGCAGGGAGCCTTCTAAGCTGTTCAGAGCAGACATTTCCTGTGTTCACATCATGTTCATCCACTTGGACAACGTGTTGTTCAAGAAAAAACATGAGAACCTGCTTTTCCTAGGTAATTTTCACAAACTCCTATGTAAGTAATGCACTAACTACATGTACAGTGCTGCTCTGGGCTGACTCCTGTCTAGATCTGTGTTTTGTGGTTTTTTGGATGTCATACAGAAAAAAAAAATCTATTGCAAAATAAGAATCCAGAAGAAATTATTTGTGTAGTCCAGAGTTTCAACAGTCAGGAAACATTTTTCAGTGGAAAGCTTTATTTTTAACAAATGCACTGGCTACACTGTATATTTTAACACTCCAAAAATAAGTTTGACTTGTAGAATTCTGCTGATTAAATGTTTTCCTCACAAAACATCTTAACCTGTTCGATCAAACTAAGGTGTTTTTTTAATAAGTATTGTCAGTTATAAAGAGTCTGGGTGTAAAACTGCAATTCAAGACCACCAGGAGAGAGAAACACAAGCAAAATAGGCTTCTATTATAAATGGCATTATCCATGGAGAATAAGCATATATTTTTAATGATGTGACTGCTAAAACTTTTCCTTATCTCATGTTTACTAAAATCAGTGCCTTTAGTAGATGATTCTGGGCAAAATTCAATTATTTTACAATAAACTAATCTTACAGCTGGCAATACTAAATGCTGTGACATAGTGATGCAGCTAAATAAGTTTTGCAAAGTGTTTTAGCTATGACTATAGTTCTATGAACTGAAGTAATCTAAAAAAGTTGGCCCATAATATTTTGCAGGGAACAGATGTTTAATTGCATTTATTTCACAGAATGAGAACTCTTTAAAGTATATAAAATTAAAATTCCATTGAAACCTGCAAAAGTTAAATAGAGGAGGTAGATTCTTACGAAATGGCAGTGCCTTTATAGAACAAGTAACTTAACTTTTCTACTTGATAAAGTATCAAAACTTTAGTTTGCTTGATCCTTTCTTTTCCCCTTCATACTTGAATGTATCTGACTGGGAGTCGCAGAACCAAATGGAGCAGCTTCTCTTCATTACAGTAAACGCTACTGATAAGAAATAAAATGTAAGACCATTTCACTGGAGCATGCACAGGTGATTTCCACAGGGTTGTCATGGCACAGTTAGAGCACCTATCAGAGTACTGTGGAATGCTCCCCAGGTCTTTCCAATCACAGTATTCCACTACTTGAAGGGCTCCTACAGAGAGGACAGAGGCTCTTATTTCACAAGGAGCCACATGGAGAAGACAAGAAGGTACAAGCTGCCCTGGGAGAGGTTTCATCTCAACATAAGGAGGGATTTTTTTACAGTAGGAATCACCAGTCACTAGAACAACTTCCCCAGGGATGCAGTAGAGTTGCTATCACTAAATTTTTTCATTATGTGATTGGACAAGGTGCTAGATGATCTCATCTAGGCTCCCTTTTCCACAGAATGTTGGACCAGATGATCTTCAGATTTCCTTCCAACATGGGCTATTCTGTGATTCTATAAAAAAGGGATAATCAACAAATTCCAAATTCCAGTGCCAGGATTAAAGTAAGGACTATACACCACTATCTTGTCAGACAGTTTAAATATAAATTATGGTATTATAATACCATTTATGCTCTAGATATGTATTTTTTGCCGAGTTTGTCAATACGAAGGATACCAGTCTGATTACTCAGAAAATCTACTCTTCAGAGTACAAACACAGCCTGGGCAGCCAGGCATGAAATCCCCTGTCTTGACTGCAGCACCTCAGTGGTCTTGCCCCTTGCTCTGGCACCAAGGAGCCTTCTCTGAGTGCCTTTAGTAGGCATGTGCTGTGTTATGCCATGTCAGCAGATTACATCATGGTGTCATTGAAATTAAACAAGTTATAAAAAAGTAATTAATCTGTTCCTGGTCTTCTGCATCAGTGGTCAGCTTGCTGCCAGGCTGGATCCATGACTGCAAATGGATATTTTGGCATGATATAATACTGTATCAATTGCACCTGGCCTGGCTGGCACCCCTGATAACACTTCTTTGTTGGACAAGATCATGCCTCTAAATCAACTGCTTTTAAAAAGCAAGGTCCTGATGCTACAAAGAGGCATAATTACCTGTACCCTCTCCATCACTCTTTTTCTTAAACAGGACTTTTGAAGATAAATTCACTTGCCCATCTCTGGCATGTGAAAATAGAACTGCAGGATTAATGAGAAATATCCTATTAACTTCATCTCTGTATGAACTGTTCTGTAGTTAACACTTGTAAGGGACTACTTAAATAAAAGCTTTTAAATCATACATGTAGTATAAGGGTTATTGAGTAAAGCACAAGTTCTCATTTTGTACCATTTTAAATCCAAGTATTTTTTCAAGATGCCTGGAATTATCAACAGGATTGAGAACAGGTTTATGTATCTGGGGAGTGGGTAGGGATGTGGATGAAAGCAAATTATTTTAAAGAGGCACAAAGTACAGTTAGTAGTATGAGCTGTAGTGTTTGATACCAACACAAATAACATCCTTTTGTCTATCAGGCACATTTTTTCTGCATGTATAGTACAAGTACAGAAATATTAAACCAAAGTATTGTCTACTGGAGGACTGTCATTCAAGTGATTTCCATAGTACTTCAGTTTTAGGAAGAGGTCTGCAAAGCCCTGTACTCTGGAGGAGGAGTTGGATAGCTCTTAGCCCTGCTAGCAAATGGCAGAGGCCTCAGAAGAGTCTAAGTAGCAGATCTTGCTTTGAGTTGTTTTGCTGGTTCTGCAGACCTTCCTTCTCCTCCACGGTGGCAGAGTCTGACAGGACCATCACATGTCCTTGGTGCTTCTCTTATATTCCTGAACCCTGAAGACAAGTGGTAATGTAAAAATCTCAGTTGCTATTAGTGTAAAACAAACTTCTGTTTGTTTGGGTTTTGTTTGTTTGTTTCTTTTTCCCTCCTTCTTCAGCCCTTATATGTAGCCTGAGAACATCTCCAAAATCTTCCTTTTAGAGATATATCCTGGGGGTTTTTAAAACGGCACGAGCAGTGATATCACCCCACACTACTGTGATAACATGGAAGTTAAAGGTGCATTTGCTCTAAGGAGTGCTTAAAAAGCTCCTCCTTCTCTCAGTGAAACATGAACAGGACACTTGAGTCCTAGTCCCTGATATTTAAACATGTGAGTGGTGGTACAGCTTTAGAGCACTGATACTGAAGACAAAGAAGAAGGCTCTTAGAGGAGACAGAATAGTTTCACTGTTCTGCAGAAAGGCCAGTTTTGGTTAAAACTGCATGTATATTATTTGTAAACTCCTTAGGATCTGGGATACAAGACAATGCACCAAGCCCATCTGTTTCCTTCCAAGTTTCCAAAGTCCCATGGATGAAGGAGGGAGTGGAAGATACTGCTGAGGCTCTTTGCGGAAGAATGTTATTCTTTTCCACATCAAAATTAGAAAATAGGGCAAGAACTCATGGAGAACAGCCCTGAGGAGAAAGACTTGGGGGTTCTGATGGACAAAAATTATTGTCTAGGAGCAAGAAACACTACTAGCCCCAAAAGACACACATGGAGATAATATTTTATATTATAGACCATATGTCTCCCAAGTGAAGCATAGCCATTTTTAGAAATTAAGATCCACTCCACCAGGATCCCAACCTCAAAAATAGTCAGTGGCTTCTCAGTAGCTGAGAAAAAAGCAAACAGCTTCATCTTTTATGAGTGGTAATAAATTTTTCTTCTGGTTTTACATGACACAGTTTCATGAACTTTCTTTGGAGTTTGTTTTGGTTTTGTTTTCTTGTTTATACAATGAAAAGACAATGGAAAGCCTGAAAAACAGTAAGGAGCTTTTTTTTTCTGGAAGGTTTCTCTGGAAGGTTTGTGATTTTGTTCAAATTCATACTGAAATTTTAACTGCTACACCCCAAAGAGGGTTCTTATCCTCTTTGTATTCTCTGAAATATAGAAAAAGAAAAATTAACAAAGGGTTCCCGTGAGTTTGGAAATGTAGCATATTTTGCTGAAAAACCTCTAAATTAGATAAATTGGGAATGGTGCTGGTGGTTCTTCAACAGTATTTCATCTTCTTGTTCTTGTTAGCAGAATGCAGGGAGTTGCAACAAATCAAAAAACTCTGTGCTTTGGGCGATCTGGAAAACCACCCCTCTTCAACAATGCCAGTATCATCGCCAGCTTCTGCCCATCTACTTAATTTTTCAACAATCTGCTCTGTGAATAGGAGGACTAATGTAATCTGGCCTCCTTTGAATTTGTGTGCTGCATGCTTTACACATCTCCACTGCACTGATGATGACAGCACACCCAAGTGCCAGTGATTCCCAGAACAACGCTCCCAGCTCCCCATCAGCTACAGCATGAGCCCCTACCTGTAGATCCTCCTTCTGCAGCTTCAGTGTTTCCCTCCTGAGAAGGCCTCATAAATTACATAAGAGAACCCTCACTGCCCTGCCAAAGCTTCTAGCTGCTATTCAGGCTCTGGTGTTGCAGCAGGTTTTGTTCCAGACAGCCAGACAGACCCTGCACCACTGAGACAAGAAGATAGGAGTTTTCTTAGTGGAAAGCACTAATTTTGGTCTTTGGTCTGTAGGAAGCTGCTAATTCTATGAAACCTGTAGAATCTGGAGTAGCTCCTTCCCTCAGAGCAGTTCAAAATGCAGGAGAGATGGAGAATTACTACAGGACTAATCCCACTGAATTACACAGATTTTGTTTACTTGGGAAATCATGAAAAAAGAAATTTAGAGAGAAACCCCAAACATTTGAGTCATTATGATCTTATTTAAAAGTGAAACATTACCTGGAACAACAAGGATAGCTTTTGGGACCCAAGGGAAGGAGGAAAAGCCCTTTCTTGTGTCTGTTAAAATGACTGCACTGATACAGGAAAGGAAATATGGGTCTGGGCTTTCCAGCTGGTAAGCTGTTGGAAGCCTCTCTAATGCTATACAGACACTTCAATTTAAGCAGGAGTACAGTCCTAAATTAGGAGGCTCAGCAATAAATTCAGCTGTCATACATTTGCTACTAAAAGAACTACTTTTAAGAAATACATTATTAACTTAAATGCTACATGATTCCTTCAAAAGCTATGACTCTGAGTGGATTAGTGAAGTGAGAGTGCTTTCAGGCTATGCTTAATACATGTCTTATTAATTTAAAGCCTTATGATTGTCTTCAATGTGATTATGACCCAAAGTCAACCTCCATTGTATCTGTCAAAGTTGTTGTAAGACCCTTTATGTGGTGGAACAATCACTTCTGAAAGGCTGACTGTTTTTCAGACGGTAAATACAAGTCTCTCAGTCGGATTACTTGGGCCTTGAGGCTGGGACTCCCTAGAGGCTCCCTCCACAAAACCAGGACCACCCAGCATCCCACATTGCATATAAACAAACACACATTTGCACACAGGGAACTACTACAGGGTTATGTTTTCCATTTGCTCCCCAGAAGCAGAAGAAAGTCCAGTAAGGGATGAGGAAGATCTGCTGACAGGTTCTCCTTCATGGGCCTTTCCAAAGTGCCAAGTGGATGGAGAGCAGCTGGGTCCCTTGGTATTGGGAAATCACCACTGAGTTTATGGCAGAGCAAGCCAATATCCCAGCTGCCTGCAGCCAGGCTGGCTGTAGGTGGACACCTGGAGCACACAGCATTTCTGGGCTGCCCAGGGGCCAGGTAACCCCATAAGGACCCTTGTCAGCTGGCAAGGGTTACAGCCACAAGCTGGTTACCATGGGGTGCTACATGGCCATGGCTTAGCCAAGCAGAGGCACAGGCAGAGACTCCCTGGTTTGCAGTCACTGTCCTTCCCACCACCCAGATCAGGTAAGACAGTATGTCACCTATTATTTACATGCATAAGTACTACCAGACTATATTTAATAAAAGCTCAACATCTGACAACTGCTACTAATCTTCGAGATGAAAGTTCTCTTTATTTATTACCTCCCTTTTTGTAAACATAGGGGCTGTGTACACTTCAAGTGGTTTTGCAAATACAACAGCCTATATAAGCTCTTTTATGTACCTAGAAAGGACCTCCCTAGCAGGGTTTGAAAATAATTCAGGTTGCCTCTAAACAATTCAGAGGCACAGAATGAAACAGAGATAGAAAAGAGTCACAGTTACAGAGATATCTGATATCTAGCAACAACTATGACAACAACAATTCTTTGAAAACTGTGTGTAGGTGTATCTATGTCAGAGTTTTAAATAGGAGCACTCAAAGGTAGCAAACACCTCAGTAAGGAACAAAGCCGAACTGTGAGAGCTCTTGAGTTTGTACAGCCCTCAGCACAATGAGGCTGAAACTGGTTGTGCTTCTTTTTCACCCCTGCAGTATGGGAGCAGAGCAACAATAGATAATTGAATCTCTTTAGAACATCAAGACCCAGCTTTGGGGAGGTCACTTGGGAACAAAACATCAGCCCTATTGGCAGACAACACACCCAGTTAACCCAGTTTTCTGTTTTCACTGGTGATCAGCAGCAGAGACTGAGAAGAAAAGAAACAACAGAAATAGAGCAAAAGAGAGTGAAATTTGTCTCCTCCCGTGTCTTTTCCAGCCTCAATAGTGCTTTCTGGGTGCAAAGAAGCCCTCTGTGGCTATCACGATCATGGGCCTGTCCAGTCTTCTCTTGTGCCCATGGAACCTTTTAGCACTCACCACAGCAGTGCCACACTTTAGTCCCTCACTTTTTTGCTCTGTACATTGCATTTCTGAACATCTTGCCATTTCAGTGTACACTCAGCACGTTTCTGATGATGAGGCAAACACAGGCAATTTTGTTCAACAGAATATACTGAAAATGGAGGCAGGCTGGCACATGCACAAGCCCATCCATGCAGCTCAGCTGCATGAGGAGCATGGTGCTGCTCTGCCTGCCACCCTGACCAATGCTGCCCAGCCCCAGAGCTCGCCCCTCCCTGGCCCTGATGTCCCCCCAGCTTCCTACCTCCCACCTTGTGTTTTTCTGACACTGAAGTCAGCATGAATGCCTCAGTTTGGAGGATGTGCTGGTGCTGGTTCCTCAGAAAGTGAAAAGTCCCCTTTGGAAAACAAATCATTGAGGAATATCCCAAAGGAGTAGATAAATGGCATCTAGGCATTTCCTAAGATCTCTCATGCATCTTGCAGAAGTATTTGATTTATACCATCAACCTCTACTTACATTTTGATCCCCATGCACTCTTTCTTCTCTGAGAAAGATGCTTGGCTCCCAGAGAGTTGGAGCAAGTCCAATATAAAGACCAAGTCTTAATGACCAGGAAAGCCTTTTGATAGAGAAAGGGTGGGTGGTCTCCCCTGACTTTCTTCTTTCCTTTCTCTTCTTCAACTCTCTTGGTGTGAAGGCATATGCGTATCATGGAGGGGTGCTGAGCGTACGGGATGAGTCATTTGCTTTCCTCACTGAGCCCTGATACATACAGGCTTCAGTCAAGGAGAAGAAAAACAGACCTTTGCATTCGAAATAGCCTGGGAACCAACCAGCCTAAGCAAAACTACACAAATCATCTGGATACACTGAGCTCAGTTGTGGAGAAACATATTTCTTGAGATCCTGAGTTTCTTACTGACTCACACACATCCATGCTCATCAGGAACTAACTCCGAGAGTTTTATTGCAAGCCTTCGCCTCGGAAAAAAAAAAAAAAACAAAAAAAAACAAAAAACTCACAACAAAATATCTGCTAAGGCAATTGAATTCAGGCTCAGCCTCGTACTCATTTTGAGTACATTTTCCCCTCGATCTTCCCTTTCCTAGGCCCGGGGAGCCCCACAGCGATCGACGGCAGCGGCCACGAGAAGGCAGCGCCGATCCTGGCAAGGCAGCCCGAGCCAAGCCCGCGCCGCATCCTCCGCGATCGCGGCTTACCACACGCCGCCCCAAGCACAAGGCGAGGATTGACATCTTAGTTTACCTGAGGTGGAGGAGCACACAAAGGGCTACTTGTTTTCCTGCTGGGAAACTCACATCCTGTTTTCACCACTTTCTTCTGCCTGCATATTTGTAATTTCGTCAAGTTAATTATTCATAAGGTTAGGAAAATATTTAGATGAAAATTCTTCAGTGTGCTAGATAATGGAATAAGAAAATAATAAGCATGGCAAAAATGCTAGAGGATAAAGTTTTTCCTGTGAAATTGAATTCAGCATTTGATGGAGCAGGAGAGTTCTATAAATATGTTGAAAATGGTTCTTTAGTTACAAGGTACACTGTAAATTCGTAATTTGGCAAAGAAAACAGGAGTCATTCATTGAACTGATATTAGCTGCCAGATATGAACAATGGGGTTAAAGGAAAATAATTTCTCTGGAAATAAACCAAAACACATTCATCTGTTCAATCTCTCTGATCCAGCGATCCAGGAAATAATCAGCCTGACTGTGCTGGTTTTGGTTGGGGTAAAGTTAATTTTCTTTGTAATAGCTAGTGTGGGGCTGTGTTTTGGATTTGTGCTGGAAATGGTGTTGATAACACAGGGATTCTTCAGTTGCAGCTGGGCAGTGCTTACACAGCACCAAGGCTTTTTCTGCTTCTTGCACTGCCCTGCCCATGAGTGAGCTGGGAGTGCACAAGGAGTTGAGAGGGGACATGGCCAGGACAGTTGACCCCCATGGACCAAGGGGATATGCCAGACCACATGACATCATGCCCAGTATATAAAGGCTCTGAAGGAGGAAGAGGGAGAGATTGGAGAGATTAATTTCCCAAGTCACTGTTACGTGTGATGAGTCCCTGCTCTCCTGGGGATGGCTGAACACCTGCCCACCCATGGGAAGCAGTGAATTAATTCCTTGTTTTGCTTTGCTTGCATGTGTGGCTTTTTCTTTCCCTATAAAACTGTCTTTCTCTCAACTCATGAGTTTTCTCACTTTTACCCTTCTGATTCTCTCCCCCATCCTGCTGGTGGGAGTGAGTGAGCAGCTGCATGGGGCTTAGTTTCTGACTAGGGTTCAACCATGACACTGTTACAGCTTGCTCATTTACTCAGAGCTACTTCTCTGTATTCCAGCCCAAAATAGTCCTGCAAGAACTGAGACCATGGCCCAGTGCAGCACACTGCAGTGAAGGAAAAAGCATGTTGCCACGGGTCAGTGACTGGCTTTTATTTTTGGATATCCATACTGCCAAAACGCCACATGTTTCATTCCGCTGCTGCACAATCATCAAAGCCTCAGACTAGAACAACAACATGTGTAGTGACACCATAAAATACAAATGTGACCCATAATGTAGTTTGGGGGAAGTTGTGATGAGCATGCTGGAGTTTTCTTGCCCCGTACATCTGTAACTGCTTCAGTGTCCCCACACAGGTCAGTTGCCAGGTGACATTTCCCTTCACTTGTCTCACATCTCAGGAGGATCTAAGCAAAATTCATTACTACCTGAAGGGAAGATGTAGTGAGGTGGAGTTAGTTAGGCATTGGAATAAGTTACTCAGGAGGCTGATGGAGTCACCATCTCTGGAAGTGTTCAAGAAGCATTTGATGTGGCACTTGGAAATATGTTTTAGGGCTGATGGTTGGACTAGATGATCTTCAAGGTCTCTTCCAACCGTGACGATTCTGTGACTCCATGAAAATGCACTAAGATCTTCTTTGCTTTTAACATCACATTACATCTAAAGGGAGCATTTACCTATGATCCTGGAAACAGGAGAGAGAAGAAGAAAGGGAGACAAAAGAGGTGACCTCCACTGATTTCCCCATCTTCAGCCTTTCCTGGACTAATGAAAAAGCGCTGAAATAAAAAACCTGCAACTCCACTAATCTCCTTCCCTAGGGATGAGAGAGGCAGTTGAAGATTGCTTCCTGGTTCGAAACACAAGAAAAATGAAGTTTAACAAAGAGGAAACACACAAACAAGGGCAAAACAAAGCACCAGAGCACCAAGCCTCATCTCACACTAGTTTGCAGAATCAAGATTTTAGTAAGGATTACAAAATTCACAAATATTTGATACTGATAAATCCAACTGTAGTCATCTGGAGCAGATGTGCACCAAACAGCTGAAGATTCCCCAGCATTATTTATGTTCAGGTATTTTTTAAAGCTGTGACAGAAAAGTACCACTCACTGACACTTTTTAACAGTTTGTGTGGTCTTTTGTGTCATTGGACATTCATGTCCAGTCTGAATTAGCAAAAAGTTACCAAGTCAGGGTCCTGAAATGAAGTACCTGAAACCCAGGAACCAGTGGGGGGACCAAAGCATAGATCAGAAGAAAGCCAAACTTGAATTCAGTTTTCACATTTGCCACTGACACTTCTGTGACCACAACGAACTCAGCAAAAATATTTCCCTTAAAAAATTGACCTGAATTTGAATGACTGACTCCACAATCTTTTCATGGACAGTAGAGAAGAGGAGACATCTGCAAAAGTCTCTCTCCTAGGAAGACCTGACTTGCTTTCAAGAGGTGCCTGCTCCTCTTTGATGATTAGAAAAGAAGCCTATGGTGAGTACTGCAGACTGAGGCAGACCAACTTTGAGATATCTAATTAGGATGGATGAATCTCAAACCTAATCTGCTTGGGCCTTTAATATCTCATTTGCAAAATAATACAATGGACAATAATAATAAAAACAATGATAATGATGCTATTAATGCAGAGATGACAAAACTTAGCTCTCTATTCATCCGTAAAATACCATTTGATCCAGCAATGCATGAAGTATTATAATATTCAATTTCATTGTTTTGCTAAGCAACAAAGAAACTAGAAGGCAGCCAAGTACCAATAAAACAATAAATATGTGCTGATGATGATTTGAAGCTGAGCTGGCTAACATGAAGCACCATCTACCATCAGAAGGCTCTCCTCCAGCTCGGGACATACTTAGGTCTTTAGCACAGGCTTACAGAGAAAAGCCTGAATAAGTTAATGGTTTAAATGGGACAATTTAGTATTCCCTTATGTGCTCTGGCTGGATCATAACCTGAGACTGGACTTCCAAATTTCTACATTTCCAAGAGAATATAGGATCTGTTGCAGTGGGTCAGACTGATGCTCCATCTGGGTTTGTATGCAACTGTAATAATGCAACTGCAATGAGTGCATTTCTGGGTAAGAAAATTAGGACAATTCTGTTGTGACAGTATGTAAAGAATTCACTTATTCTGCATGGTTTTTGACAAGTTTAGCATTGTATATTTATGAACTTTTATTCATATATGTGTGCTATAGATTCAGAGAAAATGTCACATCTTCAGAGGATATCAGCATATCATAACTTGATGTAAGAAATTTACAGGAATTCACTCGCTGTAAAAATAAAAATCTTTCATCACTTATTCTGTCTGACAAAACAAGGTCTGCTTGTTCCATGTCAGAAAGCTTCTGAAGCAGAAGTTTTATCAAGACTTCTAAGTCCCTGATGTTATCAAATGCAATTTGCAAGAGTTGAGCTTTACCCTAAGGAGGCAATCTTCCCTAAATCTAAGATATTTCATGGATTAATTCTTTTAAAGCATGAAGCCATTAGGTGAAATCACAGCAAGCAATTTTATTTAACAAGTCTGTTCTCTTAACTATAAATATTTAATAACCAAAATGAAGCTCTGAAAGAAGCTATGAATCAAAAACTATGAAAGTAGGCACAATGTGCAGAACGGGTCCCTTGTGACTGACCAGCTGGCTGGTATCTCAGCTGGGAGGAATATAGTTGTTGACCAACAGCACCAGATATGCTTTAGGACAAAAGGAGTAGAATGAAATGACTGGCCACTTATTTTCATGTTTTGGTAAAGCACATATTACTTTCCACCCATGAGGAAGATACATTGTATGATTAGATTCAAGAGATTAAACTAAATTAATTGGATGTTATGGGATTAAGAAATAAACAAAAAAGCATGCATTTGCAATCATCTGATTGACTGAGGGGATCTAATCTTTCAAAGATAAAATAAGCAATTTTCCCTCTTATAGTAGTCTCAATGAATATGTATTTTCTGCTCCCAAACTGAGAAATGCACAACATAAGTATTAATAAAAAATAAAGCTCGTAGCTTATCAGAAGGAAGCTTCTACATGTAAGGTGAAACTACAGCTGTCAGAACTGTGATTACAACAGATGCTATTTCATGAGCAAAGGGGAGGATGACTGGGTTTTTTCTGCATCTCTATTTCTCCTATGATGGAGTAAAGCACAACACTTTCTCACAGCTGGGGTATTTATTAAGAGCCCTGTCTCACGCAGATCCTCTGGTGCCTAACAGTATGTGAGCTCACACTTTTCCCTTTCTCTCTGTCCAAACACTTACAGGGTAGCTCTCCCTCTATACAGATGTTTACTTGCAGGAAATTTGCAGGGATTTAAAAGTTCTTAACCCCTGTCAAATTCAGAGTTCAAAGGAATTACAAGAACTGCCGACACACGACTGCCCGAGACACATTTCCATAGGAAGCCAGGCCAAAGGGAATGTATGTGGCCTCAGGTATTCTTTCTGTCCTCAGCACCCCTGCCATCTCAGATGAATGTGCCCTGTCTACCTGCAGAAATGGTACCCATCTCCTCTCTCAAGCTGCATGGAGAACTTATACAAATGAGAAAAAACCCCCAAACCATTAAATACGTAAAAAGAACTACGGAATGAACTATGAAGAAAGATACTGTTAGCCACACACAAAATCCTGAGCCAACAATTAACTGGTTTGCTTTCTGTTTCATTGAGGAGGACATACTCTAATAAACCATGTTTTATTTTTTAATGGAAGTAATTCAAGGTCATCTAAGATCTATATACTCATGATTAAGCACTGATTAAGAATATGATATTAAAAATATAAATCGCTGGAAGGTCCAGGATATCTGGTATGACCCTTTGTGTTTGTTTGAGGGCACAGGCTTATGCTTACATTGTACAAAATATACTGTGCAAGCAGCTAATGTTGCAGAGAGGATGTGACACGGGAAAGAATATTTCAGGTCACTGTATGCTGAACTCATGAATTGTATTACATTTGCTGAAGCATAGGAACCCAAACAAATCTTTAAAAACTTACAGTGAAAGGCATACATCTTGTGAAAAGGAAAAATGTTTCATTTAATAAATTGTGTCATTTAGTAAACAAAATTAAGTTTCCAAAAGCGAAGCATCCTTTGCAAAGTGATAATATTAATGATGGTGTTCTCACTAGCATGAGGCTGCATGTTTTTCAAATTTAACCAAAAAATCATTAGCCTCTCTATTTTCAGAAAAAAAAGACTTCACATTAGAAAACTGCAAGTGAAGTGTGGATTATTTGAAAATAAGGACCATTCAAGAATCACTGTTTAAAGCAGATAATATGCAAACCACGATCTGAAAAAACCTACTATATTAGGAAGCCCAATTTATTTTAAAAGGTTAGTTGGGGCAAATGATTGATTTTCACTTTTCATGCAATCATAAATCAATTGTTCTGAAAAAATTGCCATTATATGCTTTTGTGAACTGGAATTGAAGAAAATAGAGACTGTTCCAAATTCGCAGTTAAATGTAAGACCTTAAAATGTCTCTGTTGAAGGCTGAGACTGACAATTCGACTCAAAACTCAGAAAATCCAGCAAGACAAGCAATAGAAGTCCACGTCGCCCAGTTTTAAAACCTAAAGATGACAGAATGACAAACAGAAGAAAAATGAACAGGAGATGCTTCTTTGCAGTTCAGTTCTGTGACCTTTAACACATCATTTTTCTTAACTCTAATTTGCTGAGCAAATGTTTAAGACCAGAAGGGACCTCTGGCCCTTCTAATTTGATCCCAGCCATGTTAGAGATTCTAAATATGCCACCCAGATGCCAATACTTGAGGCAGGTACCCACACTTCTTCATTCAGCTGAAGGACTGCTTGCTGTAACTGGAGAGCAGGAAACACCATGATGCCATCAAATGTCTGCAGCCATGGCAAGGAGCTGCAATCTGCCTATAGTTCCCAGGGGCTTTCCCACTTGGATCTTGAGGAAAATCCTCACATCTAATTATGACCTGGACCTGGGGGACTGATTAGTCACCAAGGGCAGGGCTGTTGTGCCACTTCAGGCCACCATCCGTGGTGAATTAAGCTGCACTGACACCTTTAGCACTTCAGAGAGAGGAGGTTTGGGTATGTGCCCAGAAAGCAAGCACACAACCAGCTGTGTAGTGGAGAAAATGATGGCTGGCTGGGTGCATGGGAGAATCCTTGCTGACTGCTTGACTGCTGCAGGTAATGGGCTAAACCCTTGTGTCTCATGGGCCTAATGCAGAGTGGGGTTAATTGAGGCTTAATTAGTTAATTAACCAATTATTGGAACCCCTTTTGATCCTATGGATGCCTTCCTATACCTATGTGTCGTTCCCTCCTACTTCTCACAGTCCCCTCAGCCTAGCAGGCACAACTTTGTTTCTTCTTCCCACTCAGGTGGATATGCCTCATGCTTGCCTGTGGTCCTGCCACAATTCACTGACTCATAAGAATTTAACTCCCTCATCCTCTTTTCCAAATGTAGCAAAGAGTACACCTGTGAAAATCTGAGAGATTAAATCCTATACTAGAACATTCAACACCAACTTCTGCAGAAACAGGGATGCACTCTGGCACAGCACTTGGGTCCTTATGGACATAATTACACCTGGTTTTTATTTGTAGATATTAGCTTAGCTCAATATCTATTTTATCTTTACCAAATATTTTACTGCCTTCGTTGTCCTCCATTGCCCCAAACAATTCTCAGAGCTAAGACTTTTGTTGTTAGCTGTCTTCCTCTTCTAGCATTTACAGTATCTAATTTGTTGCTTTGAATAATTTACACGTCTGTGCAGTCAGGATCTAAGAGTGAGGTGTTTATGTGAGGTCATAGGCAGGAAAGTAGATGAGACATTCTCTTTGATCCAACCACCTTTGTGTCTAGTGACTTGTTGCCATGACTCTTTCACCTGTTTGATTTCTTAAATTGTGTGCAAGGTTCAAAGCAGCGACAATCTTTCCAGAGCCGGGAGTCAGCAGCTCAGACACTTCTAAACACCATAAGTGTCTGTGTAGACATCATCAATATTTAGCAACCTAAAACCTTGGAACAAGCAGGTTTCTGACAAAAGCTAATGTTGTGACAACAGAGAAACAAAGGAAGCAAATTTTCTCAGGAGTTACTGCCAGCCCTCCTGAACCCAGCAGCCGCTCATTGCCTGCCACAGCACCGCAGCATCATTCAAACAGCAGGAGGGGAACATAAACTAGCATCCATTTATTTTTCAAGGAGGCTGGAAAGTTCATAGCAAATACAAGGTCAGAGCAAGACTTCCAAAAGGGTCTTAGGATATAATCTCATCTCAGTCACCATCTGGCAGTGTAACCTGGTACCAACTCAGCCCCACAGTTCCCTCACATCCCAGGCTGTGGGGCTGTATGCGCTCATGAACTGGTGAATGCAACGCATTCCTGAAAAAAAATGGTGCAACAGCTGCTTAGACAAACACTCCTAAAAAACCATTCTGTCTCCTGACCCCTGAGGTTGAAGTGCAAAGTTGCAGGCCTAAATGCAGCCACTTTTTCCAACACCTGGTATGTCTTGCTGAAGGTAAGGAGGGCAGCCAAGGGCCCAGCCACCATGCCTGGTGCCGTGGTGCCCCGAGAGCACAGCACTGCTGCACTGACACACAGGCTGCCCTGGAGCTGCAAGCCTGTGCAGTCATCTGCTTCTTGCAGGGGTGTCTGAGCCCTACAGCTGCTTGTAGGGAACAGGGAGGGTGGCTGTGGAAGAATCTACACCTCCTCTGCAGAGCAGCAGGCTTCTGGCTGCTCAAGCTGGACTTTCAGCATCTCCCTATCTGTTCTCCCTCCTGGGTACAGCCCAGGCAGCCACCTCTGTGACAGCACTGCCTGTCCTGCTGCTTCTGCCCATGACACTAGTGGTGAGGTCCCCTTGGCCCCTATGAGGGCTTGGCTGTGATTCCTTTGCTCACAGTGAGCAGTGCCAGTGGATGGGGAAGTGTGGAGAGCAGTGCCGGGAGGATACCATGAACAAAGCCCTAGTTTGCTGTAGCTCTGTCAAAGCAAGATTGCTGCCCTGCACTTGTCAATATGTTAATAGGTTAGATTGACCTTCACAGTAGAATAATGCTTCTCCAGAAAGTGATTGAACCTTCAGACATTGCACTTGATTCACGCCAGCACTGTACTCCTCAGTGTGCCCGTTACACGTTTGTAAATAAAGCATAGGTGTTATTAGGAAGATGGTCTGTCTGTGAAAAATAATCTTATAAAGAGACAGTAAAGAATACACAGCCAAATAAGTATATTTATCTATAAGCCAAGTCTTTGGAATTAAATGAGGCTCAAGTCATAATCCTTCATCAAGTCAGGCACCTGTTCAAGAAGCACAGAGAAGATGTGCAGTCCCAAAGCAAAGTGTATTCCTCTTAAGGATACAACATCAAAAATTTCACGGCACTCTACTCCTAAAATTATAAGACAATGAGTCATCTTCTGCTGGGGAAAGTAGTCTAAGGCTTAGAAAATGTGTTTTCTGTTCAATTAGTCTGGAACAAGTTAAAAAGTCATTGCTTTGATGGCGGTGAGTGAACTGGAGTTGACTCCGAGCTGGCACATACCCACACCTCAAAGTTAAAACTCCACCTTCCAGCAGGCTCCTTTCAAGCAGCATTTGTGCTCAAGGCACATGCAATGCAAAGCTTGTCTGTGGAAGCAGCATGCTGGGGACAGTAGATAGCCACCAGGCCTGCACTACGGCTAGGGAGAGGGCGTAAGCCATGCTGAGCAGGGCAGAAAGAACTGCTTGTCCCTCCTGCTTCCCCCAGCCAGGCTCAACAAGGCTCCTCCCTGACTCTGTGCCTAGCCTGGTCCACTTCCCCTGTCTGTCTCTCCCTGCAGCAGGTTCTGGCCCTTGGGGAAACAAAACTCTCTTGCTGCTGCAATACCTCGGGGTGGCTCTTTCACCAGAGTTTTCCTGCCTTACACAGGACAAACTGAACACTGCCCAAATTGTGCAGCCAGATGGCAAATAAAACCTCCCAGCTGTGAGGTTAAATGCTCAACCCTCAAATCCTCCTAAGGCTTTCCTTCAAAGGCAGTGCTGCTCCAAGGCTGATGGGTGCTGCTGGCCCCCCAGGACCAGGTTGTTCCTGTTTGCAGCTTGCAATGAAACCTGGCAGCAGCCTCCCTTCCCTGGGCTCAGTCCTTGCTTTCTTCAGGAAACATTTGCAGCCACAGGTATAACACAATCTACAGCTGCATGAGAAAAACACGGAATTTAAATGTTCCAAAATACAAAGCATTATCTTTCTTGACATTGCAGCTTTTATCTGAAGTTGTACCTCCTCTTGGGCTACCCACTGCAATTATAACATGGAAATCCCTGAGGACTCTCATCCCATGCTGCAGCACTTCTTCAGCCTCTCTATGACTAATCAAGTACATAAGCATGAAGGAAACTTGTACTACTGCCTAGTCTGATCTTTTTCTGTTTTAGGCTATACTGAGAATAAACAACTCTTTCACTTGACCACAACACACCCCTTGTTTAACCAAACCATTCCCTTCCCCCCGCATTACCAACAACAAAATACAACCACTCTTTACAGCCTTAGAAAACACCAACATATATCCACACCATGATTTTCTCCACAGTCACTCTCCCAGGAGAATGATTTTAATTCCTTTGGTAAACAGTGGAAGACCTTAGAAAATGTACTTAAATTCACGTGCTTCAGAAAAAATTATCACAATCCTTGCAGAGGTGGAATGAAAAATTAAACAGAAGTTCATGGACTGGACTGGACCTATATGAGCCACATGGATCTTGTAGACTTTTGAATATATTTGTTAAAATAATAGTGAACACTGCATCTACACAAAAACAGGGACTCAATGAGGTACAATAGTCTGGATATAATGCAAAAGAGGGCATTTTACAGAGTAAAACAACTGATTTGCAAAATATGCATTTTTTTAAATAGAGAATTTTTGGCACTATGACTGCTGTTAGTTCCTCCTGTATATATCATGCAAGCTGTGACCAGTAACACAGATTTAGGCAGTGGCAATAGTCCAGGGTGTGACTAGCTTCTGGATTTTTATTGTGCTTTCCATAATTTAGAATAAATATGTAGGACTGAGTAGGTAAATTTAAAAAATGGTGAAAATATGGGCTATTATTGAAGTGGAACTGACACTGAATTTAAATTACATCCAAAGTGTCTTATCAAGTAATAGGCAATTCATCATATCAAAATGCCCTCAACTGAAAATATTAATAATTAGACAAAGGCTGTTAGCCCACCATAACAGAAGGGATATTGGTTTTATAAATACTAGCTCTGCTTACACTAATAGTAATGCCAGTAGCTATATTTAATATTGCTGCTGACATGTATTTAAATTTCAGGGCATGCTTTACAGGCAGAAATTAGCTCATTTCAGTCAGAGGTTTTCCTCAATAATAAATCTTTTCCAATTTTGCTGTGTTTAAGTTGTCCTCAAATGGCGTACCGCAGACCTACTGAGAGACCATCAACTGATACTTAAAGTAATACCATGTCTTATTTTTCAGTTATAACTTCTAGGTTTAAATGAATCATTGTTAGGAGAAATTTTGATTAGGACAGCACTGTTTTTGGGAAACCTTCACACAGAGGCAGGACCTGTTCATGGCCGGAGAAAGCGAGGAGCAAATGTCTTCCAAAAAAAATACAATGGAAATGCTTCTTTCTGGGAGACCAGAAGCTGTGCTGCAATTAAGGGGGTAGGCAGACACCTATGGGATAAATCACTGCAGAGCCACTGTAGTCTTCAACAGGACAGCACGAGTGGAAGGTCTGACCCCGTATTACAGCAGATGAGAAATTATTGAAATTCAGGACACTCTCTTTCTTCGGCATTTATCCTTAAATGTGACCCTGCCAAAATAGGTCCCTCAATTCCATCCTCAAACACTTTAAACTTTCATTTTATTCTTTGTGCAGCCTTACAGGCAGAGCTGAAAGTCACAATCTGAAGTGACATCTGTGTTGATCTCAACTTTATCCACTTCTGGTTTTCACTTAACAAAGGGACACACAGATAAAACAGCTCTCATGGGCAATAAAGTTTTCCCCAAGATTAGGGAAAATGAAAATAAAAAGAGATTGAAGTATAGGACGTGTTAAAAACCAGATTTTGATAAAGGAGACCAGAAGGTGTGGGACTTAAGAAATAAGGCTCTTTCCCAGCTCTTACTCACTTTCTTACATTGTCATTTACAAATACTATAGGTGAGGCAGCTGTTCCAAATTCACTTTCTGCTCCTTTCTAATCCAGCTATGGATATGGTTTTGCATCTGGGTCAGTTTTACCACAACATTAAATGTTTCAACATTTTCAGCCACCACAGAGCAGCAGTCCAACCTCCACAAATCCACTGCAAATACATCAAACCAGTCATGGTTATATCAAGCTTCATGTGCCCGGAGGACACTGGTAACATGCACCTCATCAATCTACATTTTCTGAAGAGAGCTGCTCCTACCTTCCACAAGGACTTGTGTTTAGGAGCTTGGCCAGTGTGCATATGTAACAGAACACAAAATGTAAACCCCAGTGGTCATGTACTTCTATTCATCACAAAACATCCTGGAAAGGAGTGTGGGGAGAAATCAACAAACAGTTGGGATGATCATAAATTAACTTTTCCCACTACTGCCTTTCTTGGCAATAAGGCAACCCCCTCAACCTGTCAATCTTAACATCAGAAACAAATGCCTTGTAGGTCAAAGTGCAGCACCATGTAAGATACTCCCTGAACCTCAAACCTGTCAGTGTCATCAGGATGATGCAGAATCTTTCAGTAACTGCTTCTCACACCAGAAGTGTAACAGTCTGGGCATCCTACAGCCCCGGATTTGCTTCCTTATACCCAATGCACTGGATACCCTCCCAAAAATGAGCCACTCTACATTAGAAGGAAGATGCTGTAGATAATTGACAGAAGACAGAAATATCCAGTTGTCAGTGGGAAATCTGTTTTCAGATTTCTCAGTCCTTGGCCCCAAGAAAGTCTTAAAAATATCTTCAAAAGCTGAATCTGGGAACTGAAATTCATAACTCAAGTGGACACTTAAACACATGGACTCAGAGATGAAGGTGACTTTATGGCACATAACAATTTTGCTCACTCCCAGCTAGACCCTTGCTGTTTCACAGCTGGTTATTACTTTTCCTTCTTTGTCCTAGAAGAACTAATGCCTTTTTCAACTCTCACTTACCTAAGATACGTCTCTCTCTTCAAGTACCGAGGACTTTTTTCCTTTACATCATCTAACCACTAATGTAATCAACTTAAGCTCAAAGTAGTTTAAATATAGTTCAAAGCTTATGCCATCTATATCAGTCCTGAGGAAGATCTCATGTGTCTAAAACTTTGCTTATTTTTTCCTCCAATTCTGTCCTATATTCTAATAAATAATGTTACTTTTCCCTGTAAATATTTTGCCTTTTTGTATGCTTGTACCATCCCTAGTTATAACAAACAAATACAGAAATATTTCACCTTATGAAATGGTGAATCATGCATTTCCAAAAAAAAAATCACCTAGATTTGAAGAAACACCAATGCTTTTTAGCATCTGCATTTATAAAACATAGAATCATGCAAATGAGAATGATTTTGGATCTGCTTGCATCTGATAAAGCCTGGGGAATACATGCTATGGCTATTTAAATTTGAGATCCTGTAAAACCTCTGTGCATGCTGGATTCAAAGATGGATTTGTTTTACAACAGTCTGCTTATCTGTAGCAAAACACGTAATTCCCAGGTGGAGTTAAATTAAGAGCACTTTGTTTCCATGCAAACACTAGGGAAGTCTTACAGGTGGCTGGACTAGTAGTTCTGAGACTTTCCAAGCCTGTCCTCACTTCCCCAGTTCAAACTGTGACCTGCCATGTGTTGTTCCCCTTCCAGTTTTGTCCTGGGGGGGTCTTTCATGCTCCTGACATGGGACCAGCATTTGGAGGGGCTGTGTTTGAGCACTTCAGTGACAACTCAGGCACTGGGCACACTTTGTATGATTCAGGAAAAAATGTGTCTGGTGGCTCCTTAAATCCCCAAACGCTGGCAGTTTAACCTGTCCTGTGCAGAGAGTCCAACATGCCCTCCCAGCTTGCTGGGACTGGCCCTCATCACCATCAGCTTAGTGTCCCACGTTGTTTCATGGGTCCTGGCACCCGCACAGTTCTTCATCCTCCCCCGAAATCTCCAGGAGTTATTTTTGCTCTTGAACATCTGCCATTGCTGCCAGGGGCTCAGTGCACCCTGCTCATGAGCACCTTTGTGGAGCAAGTACCAGCCAAGGACGTCCCAAAATACTTGTGCTCTTTCGTGGTATAACTGGGACTGTGTAGCCAGTTGGAGATATTGTAGGAGATATTTCCTGGATTTTTGCTTTTGTCTTAAAATCACATTTCTTGCCTCAGCCTGCCAGACCTCTGACTAAATAGCATTTGATAGTTTTCAGGACACAATGTGAGAGCTTGTCATTCCCAAGTTTCGAGAGCAGAGAAGGGGAGGGAGAGGAAACTGTCCATGGAGCCCCAAGGAGCGCACGGGGAGACATGGGGAAACTGACAGTAGCTGAAACCAGGTAAAAACACTGGTAAAAAAACCCAGCAATGTAGCTAGGGCAGCAAACAACCAAACAAGCAAACAAACAAACAAACAAACAAACAAACAAACAAACAACCAAATAAATAATGTAATTTTTATTTCTGGGTTGAATCAGATAGCAGTCTGAGATCAGAAGGTGTATTCTTACTCCATCATTTTTCATGGTGCATCATTTTTCACACCAAGTGACAATTGATAAAGGAGAATGAGAATGGTTTTGCAAAAGGGTGTTGGCAGGGGCAATGCAGCCTGAGTTTATAATTAACCACTGCTAATTTTGTCAAAGATAATGTTATTTTCTGTCTTAGCTTTGACAATTATTTTTCTACCCTTTAACACAATTCCTTCTATTTAATGTCTTTGCTACCTTATGTGAGAAGACTCCGTTTCCACTGCTTTTCCTGTATGTCTAAATATGCTAGTTAATTTTTTGCAAAATTATTAAATCTCCCTTGAACAAACACAGTGATTGAACAGAGATTTTTCTGATTTCCTGTGGTATTCTGCACACTGACTGTCTTCAGCACAAGTCCCTGCCAGTAGCTGCCTCAGGGGATTCTCTCAAGAATATATAATTTGAATTAAACATTCTTCTCATAAAAGCAAAGCAATTATAAAAAATTACACAATTAATTCTGATATTGGTATATTGCTGAGAAAGCCTCATTTAGCTTTCTGAATTTAATGCAGTTCAAGAAAATACCACAATTTAATCACAGCAAACCCCTAGCTCTGACCCTTCAATATTTAAAGAGCAAATTCAGTCTCAGTCTCTGAAAGGGCCAGACTCTGAAAACCTTTTGAAAACTCACCACCCATGACTACCTTTGCTATGTGGGCATAGGTCTGGCATGCCACAGTATTATTCAGAAATCTTTCCACCTCACATAGCCACCCTTGTACGTTTTATGCATGGGGCTGAAAAGGACAGTGTGCCACACTGCCACTGTTCTCCCAGTTATCCTTTCCATTTTTTACAGTTTTGCCCCAAAACCAAACCAGCACCATAACAATCTGTGGATGCTTGCAGTGATGTCACCTGCATCAGTCATGGGCATCAAATTAATCTCATGGAGATTTGGAATCCTAGGAAGTTAATTCAACTTAATTCATGCTGCATATATTGGCAATGCTTAGCATCACAGATACCAGTTGTCAGAGCAGTGCAGTCTCTCCCATCACAGAGGTCTACTGTAAGATTATAAAACATTCCCTTAATTATCAATTCCAAATGAATCTCTTCTTGCATCTAAGTGGACATGCACTAGTGAATCCAAAGCCATGAACAAGAGAGGAAGTAATTTCTTAGATCAGATCACCCTTGAGTCAACAATTCAGTTATTTTTTTAGCCAAATCCTGTGCTTACAGAGTGGAGGAAAAAGAATGTACACTAGGTTCAATAAAATTATCTGAAATTTAAATATATTTCAGTCCTTCGGAAAGTAGTATTTAATTTGTTCAGGCTTTTGATCACTTACAGGGAAATTCAGCGTAGGACCCATTACACCACTATGCTTTTAACAAATGTTACCTGCTTATCTAAATCAAAACAGCACAATCATTTTGAGTCTGTTTTACTAAGATTCCAGAAAGTAAAGACAATTTATTTTTGATATAAATTAAATCCTATCAGCGATGCCCATGGCTCATATAAACTATTCAAGATCCTTCTTTCCTAATCGTCTTTCCTGCAATAATCTTTCATCTGCTGGCTTGTGATATGATTCAGGGGAAGAATGTCTGTGCCAATTTCATAAACATGTGATGGCAGAGAAGAAGGTAAGACTGAAAGATCACACTGGCAGAGGGCTGTTGTA
Organism: Notiomystis cincta; assembly: GCA_013398075.1. Lineage (NCBI taxonomy): Eukaryota > Metazoa > Chordata > Aves > Passeriformes > Notiomystidae > Notiomystis > Notiomystis cincta. Next base: position 140,318 of record VZRX01020672.1, read on the forward strand.
ATGCGAAAGTTAATAAAGCTCATATGCCACTTCACTTAATATCAACAACAGTGTGTAGACATTATTGGGGATTTTGAGCCCTTATATTTCAATAAACTTCACCTAACCCCTCTGATTTTCACAGCACAGTCTATAGTCCAGGACTGAATTTGCAGATTATATGTTGTCCTTATGGATTTTTGACATCGAAGCCACCGATCTTGTGTTGCCATGCAGTATTTGCTCCAAACTTGGTTAACATGAGGAGTAGTCAAGGAGCATTAGAAATACAGCAAATACAGGAATGCATTCCTGCATTCCCCGAGGATGCACACAGCCTGGCTGCAAGCTGGGAGATGCACATAAAACACTGGGGGAAGGCACACAAACAAGACATGATGCCAGCTATGCAGGTGGACAGATTACAGAAATATCCAATACTGCAGGACATTCCCAACCAGAAAAACACTGACAAGTGGTACCAATGAGCATGTACACTGCATGGCTCGGAGAGAAATAAACTGTGGCCACTGGAATGAAATGTCAGGAGTCATCACGAAACTTTAGAAAAATTTGGAGTTCTGTGAATCTCTTTCAAACAAAGTGACAGAGATTTTGGATACTGATGTCCCAGGCCACCCTGGGACAGCTCTTTCCAAAGGCATGCAAAAGTGGGAGAGGGGAGGGACAAATACACCCAAGTATAGGGGCCCGTCATACCGTAGCACTCTCATAGTGCTAGAGAACAGTGGTTATTGTGGGCTGAAATTTCTCATTCTCAGCTTGGTGTGTTGGAGGAGGGCTTCACTTTTTGCATACCTCCACATGTCTGACAGTGACACAGCCTTCCAGGCCAGTGTGTTCAGTCAAACCCATGACAGAGGCTTGTGAAGCCCCTTTGTGTTGACATGGTTCATGCCCTCCAACCGTGCATTGAACAGGATTGGAGTGTCCACACAGAATTAATCTTAAAAACACCTTTGTGACTCAGGTTTCTATCTCATGCTTCTTAGCTGTGTTCCCCATTTCCCTGCAGCCATGGTATTTTCACTCCACAATTTTTCTGATTCCTGTTTTTTTCTGTTTACAAGGAAGATGGGTACTGCTCTATGGGTGGGTAACACTTAGATGAGTGGTATTGGAGACATGCATGGAACCTCTTATAAATTCCACACTGCTGATATTTAGGAAGTCAGTCTTATTTTTTATGGATGTTGAGATTTTGTTTCTTCCCTCTCTCAAACTGAAGAGATGAAACTCAGTTTTCTTAAAAAATAGTCATGGGATCTAAAAGAACTACATTTTTTACTAGTTGTCCTTGGAATTTAAATCAGAACTTTGTGTCTCTTCAGGTCTGATCTTTGCATTTCCAAAATGCCACAGTAATTTTGTTACTATGGCTCTCAATGACTTGTACATGGGTCACACTGTAACCATACAAAGTATTACATTGAGAAATTACCAAAAATCACAGTTTTGCATCTCTTGAAACTGTGAAAAATATTTCACTTGAGCCTTGTTGTTGAGAAACTACAGACACGCTTGATTTTCAAACAGTTTCTGAAAACTGTACCAAATATGAAATAGATGACAGGTGAAATTCTCAAGATTTTCATTGCTGGCACCCCAACACGCTATGAGTTGTAATTTCCAAAGACAATACACACATCCGTAAGGGATGGCATCAAGCTGAAGGAAAATCCAAGAGTGTCACCTAGCTATGAAAATATATCGAGTAACCAACATGTAGCCCTTCAAAAAATCAAAAGTAGATAGGTATAGAGGTCACCTTCTGTAGTTTGCCTTTAATTGTTATCCCCAAATGCATGAAAGCCTTTAAACTCAGAATTAGATTCCTACAGTGTCTACTGAGCTGTTTAAACACTGCAAAAGAAATATCTTTATATAAATAACTACACTTTGAAAAATTAATTCCGTTTTAAAGATGGAAATCTTAACCAGCAAACTATCCATTGAAGGCAAAATGAAGGTTTCCACAGCAACCTGAGCTACCTTTGCATTCCATGCAACCAAGGAAGGGAAGTCCTTCTGGAAGAAGGATGCAGCAAAGCAGAGCCTGAAAGCCAAGACCAGAGGGACATGAGAGCTGTGTCCTGTGCTTGAGCCCCCAATACACTGTCATAGCTCACCAGTCCTCTGACTTACAGACATGTAAAAATTATAAACTTCACATAAATACTATGGTATACCAAATAATTAAAGATGAGGGATTTAACTGGTCATGGGGTCTTTGCCTACACCCTTCCATTCTTTCAGTTCAGAGCAACAATTTTTCTGGTTAAAAGATTAACTGCTTTAGTAGTTTAATTAAAGCAAAGATAGGTTTATATTTTTAGTATTACATGAAGTCTGATAGTATCTCCATGTATAATACCATTGGGTCCACTTTTCTTTCTTTATCTGAAACAGAAAAATATTTTTATTTTAAAAAAGCAGTCAAAAGTTAATTAAAAAAAAAATCAGGCTTTTTCTTCTTTGTCCTCACAATTTCTTTAAAAGGATATCATCAAGAAAGTCTCATTCCCTCTCTGGTTACCAGTAAAGGATCTGTAGAGTATCCCCTGATAAAAAGGGGAAGTCAAGCCTCAAAGAGCATAACAAAAATATAAAAGGTCTGCAGTCAGTGAGAGTGACTGGATGTATCATTCCAGTCTTTGGGATGAAATACTGCTTTCTGTTGTCCTTTTTTTTCTGAAATGCCTCACAGGACACTGGTCATTACTGGAATGTAACACTTTGTTGTCTTGAAGATAGTGAAAACACAGTTCACAAAAATCTGAGATTCATTCTTCTTTGAGCAGTAGGTTAAAATAATTGCTGCTTCTTCAAAAATGTGTAATCTGTGTGCTCCAAAAACAGCTAGATGAAAAAAACAGTGTCAGGGACAAATCAATTATTTATTATATAATCTTGAACAAATCTCTTAAAAATTTTTGAGCATGAAAATAACTCATGCGTGACAAAACCAAACCTCTAAGATGTACAGATAGGGGATGTATGACAAGAGAAATTAAAGACTTCCTGAGTAGGGATTTCAAACTTGTCAATACTCACAGTTCAGGGTCTACTAGGAAAAGGTGTTCTTTTAACAAATGTGTTTTCTTCAGCTTTCAGATGTTTCATTATGCTCTAAAAACCCTCTTCTATCTTCCATGCAGAGAAAAATAGCCCAGCTGAACACATTGGACTCTTGGTAGGGTACTCAACAGCTGGGCTTTGAAAGCCTGCTTGTCCCAGATGCCACAAGCAAACTGTACCCAGGAATCAAACCAGGTTCCCTGTGGGACGTTCTTCTGAGCTTAACACCACAGGAACAGAAAGAGAGAAAAGCAATCAGGGCTGAATTTTGTGTGTTTTGTGAATCACAAAGCAATGCGTGTCTGCGTTCTCAAGGCAGCAGACACAATGGATTAAAAAGCAGGCAGGCCCTCTTTGATCCCTGAAAGGAGAGAGGGAAGCCATCCTGCTCAAAGCCCAGCTCAGTCTGGGGAGAAAGCACATTTTCTTGACAGTTATTTTCTTTTTATCACAGTAGTCATTTGCAGCTCTCCAGAGGAAGTGATGCTAGTGTAGCTCCTGTGATGGATGGGCAAGAGGTTAGGAGACCATGCCAGAGCCTAATGGGGTGTGTCTAGGCACGGCTGCAGCCATACTGGGGGGCAGCCTCTCCACCCCATCTGCACTTCGACCAGAAAAGTGATACATAGGCCAAAATGGCACTGCTGCTGTGGGTGAGCAGGCACCTTCTATTGAAAATCCCATTTTCAAATATCTATCACCTAAATACACTTTAATAACTTGAAATATTTTTCCGCCATCACTTTATTAGATTTCTTTGTTTATTTTTAGCTGAAAGGGTTCAGTGTTTTTCTTCAGCAGCACTGCCTCCCTCAGCCCACAGGCTGGATTATGCTCAGGGAATAAATCCAGGCTGAGCAGTGAGAAACAACCCTTTGCAGTATATTGTTCTTGTGCAGAACTCCAAGGTTTGGCTGCTGGAGATGCTGGAAAACCCATTCCTACTGGCACTCAGCTAGATGAGAGGTTGATCAGTGCTGGTCAACCACTGTTGGGAGACTGTCAGTCAGTGGGGCAGGAGATTAAAGGATGAGAAAGGACAATGATTTTATGGTTAAAGCAATTGACTGCCACACTGGAGAGTGACCTGGACTACAAAACCAAACCCCTCACTTAGGGAGAGTGATACATCACCCAAACCAAAAGTTTTACAGGTGGTTGCAATTTGCATGTTCCTCCTCCTCTGAGCATCCCAAACAAGGCCTTCTGAGGTGATATTTGGAAGGGGTGTCTCTGTAAAAGGGTCAGTGAGAAGTGTCCTTCCAGCAAATAATGAAAAGATCAGTGATAAAGAGAAATTATCCTGCATTTGTGTTTGGAGCTGGCTACAGCTATTTGTTACAAATTCATAATAGAGTTGGAAAGCAGACAGTGGGTAAGGATTGAGACCACACTTTACACAAGGAAACTACCATAAAATGGTGAAGAGCTCTTTTGCCTTTGAAGCTTAAACCTTTTTTCTTACAGGTTGGGGTTCTTCGTATTCTTGTCTCTGTAATTGGTGTGCTCATATACAGTCACACATATAAATCAGTAGGCCTATAGTCTGCATAAAAACTGAAGAAGGATATGCATCTTTTAAAAGTTGCCTCTACTCCAAACTGTTTTCATCCTTTGAAATGAGATTTTCATCAATAAATGGTGGCTGGATTAAAAGCTGTGCTCTCAGCTTTTCTTCAAGGGTACCAAATATGAAGAATATTTAATGTGACAAAAAACTCACATGTTTATCAATATTTTATTAGTAGTGGAATATGTCTTCCTCAATGCCTTTTGGCAATATTAATTTACTGTACTCCTCATAGTTAAATGAAATCACCTGCTGTTTCATATCAATATAAAAAAGGAAATCATAAGTCTTCAAGTACTTCAAGTATCAGCTTCCCTTCATAAAGAACATGTTGTTTATTTGATTCTCTTATTAGATTGCTCTTTTCTTTGTTATCCAGAAAAAAAAACACACAACAACAACAATAAATCTAGTTAATTTTGTAAAAGGCTTTCATGTACTTTTTGTGTGTACCGGAACAGACAGATTTTGTACCTCTCAGTGTTTTTCTCATTTAAGTACATTAATATTTTCAAAGGCAACAAATAAAATCTTGTTTTCAAAGCCCTATAGTTAAAATATTACTTTAATTTGGAAGATTAAAAAAATGATTGAGAGGGAGATGCAGAGCTAAAGATGTAGAATGCAAAATGTGTCTGGTGTCCTTTTAACGTGGCAGCAAGAACGTAACAAATTTTCTGTGACCTTGCTTTGTGACCAGCTGATGTAATTTGGTGGAGAATGTCACTGTAGTAATTACATATTGGGTTCCCTGCTGCCATAGTTATCCATGGTGTTGTGGGGCTCAGAGGAGCAATGCTTCAGTGTGATGGATTGCTATGGAAAATTGACCATGTTAGAAAGCAAGCTGTCTGATATAAAGAGGCTATCATACAATTGTTTCCTTTACCATCACCCCAGAGAAGGCTTTCATGTATAAAAAGGTGTGGTTTAGTGATGGAAAATTATATTTTGCATTGTTTTGAAACAATACTGTTTCACTCTTGATTCTCATTGGCCAAGTTGTTTTATTTGAATGCCAAGTTCCCCAAAAGTGAAGATATAAATAAATACCAGTATTTTACACAGCCAGGGTATCTTTCTCCAGTTTATTAAGAATATTAGATATGACCTTGGAGGTCAGCTAATCTCTGATGCCTGCAGCAGAATGAGATAATAAGCATGACCTGTCCTCTGCAGTCACCTCAGAACTCCTCACGCTTCTCACATACAGAAAGAAAGGCATCCTAAATGGGAAGACAGACAATTCCCTCCAATTTTCTACTTATTACAGGATGATGTGCTGCTAAATCACTATATTAAGTGCCTTTTAATTGTAAAACATAAAATTTCCTTAGAAAGACTATGATTATTTTTTCACAACAATGCACTGGAAGTGGTAACATTTTTTTTCATCATTTAATTTTTCTCTGTGAGCTTGCCTTCTTTCTACCTTGCAAAGGCATGGCCCATTTACAGCCAGCTTTCTAAAAATCTCAACTTGTATCTCCACTAAATAATTTCTGAGAAAAACCCCACTTTTCTCGTTTTCACTAGAAATATTTTGTTGAAGACAAATATTTATTTTCCTTCCTATTCCAATTGTCTGCAAATGTCATGGAAGTCTTGTTCAAAATCTCATTTTTGGACCAAGATATATTAAAGAAAGTTTCATTCTAAATTAAAACATTTAATTTATACATTTCTAACAACAAAAAAAAAGACCTTAGAAAAAGGAACATATTTGCACCAAGTAATTGGAACATGAGAGCCAATCAAATGTTTAGATTTGCAAAATGAAGAACATTGCCGAAAACTTTGCCAAGGAAATATTAACTCTATCCTCCTGTGCAAATGGATTATGATTACAATCTTTAATTACACAGCCATATCCTGGTTTTCCACTGCTCCTTTCAGATCCCAGTTTCAACAGCATGATAGGAACAATCCTGGAGGGGTGCTCCCTTAGCAGAGAGGGCTCAGTACCAATTCACCTCCTGCCTTCCGTGGTGGTGGTGATGCAGGCTGTCCACCAAGTGATAACAGGCACAAAGCATTACAAAGATAACCTTTTTTCCTTTTTTTTTTTTTTTT